>JAPTGZ010000013.1:17174452-17191744 GCA_029814645.1 Fowleria isostigma
GGTTAATTCAATCTAAAGTGGGTCAGACCAGTAAAATACTTTCATAATAAACTATAAATAATGAAAACCACAATTTTAGTGTAAAAAAAAAAGTAAAATTACACAAAAATGTTTACAATTACAGACTAGCCTTTTACAAAAAATGTGAATAACCTCAATAAATATGAACAACCTGAAAAGTCTTAAGAGAATAAGTGCAATTTTACCAATATTCTGCCTCTTATTAAATGTTTTGTGTTTTTGTCGAGCCACTGTGACGTGTAAGTTGTATGGAACATGTGAAAATGAGAAGCTGAGCCAAAAATAATTGCATAAATTGTTAAAATTGCCCTTTATTTTCTTAACAGGTTTAATTTTGTTGATGGTTGTTCACGTATTTCATATTTTTAGTTTGTAGATGAAAACATTTTGATAAATTCTATTTTTTTTTACTCTAAAACATAGAAGTTAGACATACAAATGTTGGAATTGACATTATTTATATATTACTGTGTTATTATTTTAGTGAGCCAGCACAATTCAGGTCATATTGGGCTGTATACGGCCCCTGAACTTACACGAGTTTGACACCCCTGATGTAGATGTTCATAAAAGCTCATAGAAGTTGATGGTTATTATATCTGACACAGAGAAAACTGAAGAGAAAGTGAATTTTTCATCAAAATTCATCATTAACTGGACATAAAACAAGTATTTGCATTCACTGCCAACTACAGAGCCTCTGAACATCCAAATGGGTCATATCTGATGACCATGAAAGATGGCAAACTGCATTTTACACCAATTATTTACGTGGATTAATAAGATTAGTGGATCAATGGTTATTAAATGATTTACAACAATGGTTAGTTCTGTTGGATAGTGGATGTTTGGGTCTTTATGGGTTAAGATAGGACAGTGAGAAACAAGGCTAAGTGATCTGGTCCAGTAGACTGATGATCCACAATCTAAATCACATTTTAATGTTTGCTTTTTTTACAATGTAGGCAAGTTACAACCAATGTTTTCTTTTAGTTTGTAGAAGTTTAGTCTGTGTATGATTTTTGTTTTTGTTGCAATATATGACTCTAAACTCCTGCATTTTACATCGCATTGGGCAAACATTATTACACAATTGACATTACACACATGAAGTAAACACTAGTCTACATTTCTGTGTATGTACAGCTGTAGCATTTTGATTATCTAGACTGTGACAGACGGATTTGTCCCACTGGTTTTATAACAAGTCAAAAATGTTTTCAGACTAGCACAACTCTCCAGAGTCTTGTAAATCAGACTCAGTGCACATCAGAGTTCAGAGGTCAAACCATCATCTGGTAGACTTATGTTGATTCTTCCTCGGCAGCAAAACAACACATTACACAAACTGCAAGTTAATGCAGACAGACACTAAAGTATCGTAATAAATGTGCTGAAAACTCATATTATATGCAAGTACAGGTAATGCTATGAACCCATAGGTGAGTGCTACACTTAAAAAAACCCTATAATCTCACACCTGAAGATTTTATAACAACTGACACCAAAATCTAATTTGATGTCAGTCATATTTCTGTGCACATACTTGTGTTTCTTTGGTTGTTCATTACATTAAAAGAAACACATCAGCAACAGTGTGCAGCAGGAGGACCCGTTTACAAACTCATTATTTGCAAAAATTGGTTCGAATAGCTGCTGATGGCTAATACCAGGCTTCTCAATTGAAAGTAATGACTCACTCCCATGTTTTTAGCAGTTAATTTTATTCTGCACCCAGATTCAGGTTTATTTATACATTTAGGTGAGTTAATACGGTTACTAATGAAGACAAAATCCAGTTTCATTTTATTATTTCTTTTCATTTTTGCAAAGATAATTTCAGTTTGGCAAAGCCAGGAACAGAAACAACTGTTACTTTTGCTGAATTGTGTCATTTCTCCCTGATTTGGAGAATTAGCTGAAGTCGTGGTGGTGTAATTTTTACTTTTTTACACCATATACCAATACAAACTGCTCCTTTTTTACATTCAAAACTTTTAACAAAAGACAAGATAAGTAATCAGGAATCACAGAAACTTTCTCACATATCAGCATTATAAAGCAACAGTTGTGATGATCTCCTAAATTATTGATTACTAAAATGTGCTGCTTCTTATTGGGAGTCTTACAAAATATCAATATGGCAAACTATCGTGATATTTAATCTTATGATGGAATATTGATGCAGTCTCAACATCAAACTGTTTTAAAAAGTAAATCATTTTGAAAATATAGCCGCTATAAAGTTCTTTCACTTTCACTTCCTCCTTGGTGAGTCCACCATTTTACATATCCTCCAGAGGGCGCTCCTCTTGCGAGTGGCTGAAAATTGGACTGAAGTCATAGAAGAAGAAAAAAAAAATAACGTCGCTAAAATGGAGGAGTGGAGCGGTGAAGTCAAACTGAAAGATGCAATGGCATTATTTAAATAAAAAGTATGGAGTCACTTTGGTTTTTATTTTGTGGATGGGACAAAGCTGGATAAGAATGTAATTAAGAAGTTAAAAACTGCCTCACAAAAATATGACACACGGGTGTCATGACAAAGACGCACACTGGAGAGACATGAGATGTCATGTTTTCTGAATGAGTTTAAAATTAGACTGATCTCATGAAACAGCGTTGTGCGTTACAATGAGGCACCGTAAAGGGGAATAAACAGGACAAATTCATGGGGCCCAGTATTCCTGGGGGGGGGGCCCATCGAGCAGTGGAGGGGGCCCAAAGGATATTGGTTAGAAGTTGTAAAAATTTTGTGTAAGCTCCGGCATATAACAAAGGCATAGAAGCTGGGAGTCGGATGTTCAATGCATGTTAAGTTTCACTTTCGGTTTATGGCAGCTACAGTAGTTATGGAACACACCACCACATATACACCCCCATAAACACATGGGTATATGGTAGGTTATCAAAAGCAATATATCAATAATCACAGTATCGCCATATCAAAATATTATTGTTATCATGACCAATGTATCACATATCGCATCATATCGTGAGATTCCCTGAGATTCCCAGCCCTACTTCTTCTAATCCTGAACCTAATGTAGGTGTTGCACATATGATCAGGGTGGGACCAGCTCACTTCAGATCCAGACAAACCCTGAGTGTTAACTTTAGTTCAGGGAGGTGGAATAATATCCTCTGACTGATCAGTCATTTCTTTCTTGCTTTAATCTATTTTTTATGAACCTTTCAATCCATCACACCATGAACTAGTCATAGTTAGAACAAATTTTATTAACCTCTAGGCCAGTTTTAACAATTTTAACTTGATAACTTAGCACTTATTCATAGGAACTCAAGATGGTGTATGAATTACAGTCTTAATATATTTGGGCCTCAACACATTTATTTGTATTATAATGAAGTCCTGATTTCAATAACACAGAACTATTTGGATAAATTGTTTTTTCTATTCAGTATAACACATGTATTATCTTAAAGGCTCAATCTTTTTTTTTCATTATTTATAATCTGCTACTTATTTTGACAATTAAAAGGCCAAAGAATAAATCTTTGATGAAGTGTCAGATAAGCACAGAGAGAGAGTTTGCTTAACAAAAAGATGATAGAGATTTTACTCTATAGTGGGTTTACTCTCTGATTAAATCACCAAAAAACATTGCATTTCATTCTCAGAGATACAACTTGTGGTATTTTTCCTTGAAAATTGACTTCAAAAATCTGTCCGAAATTAAGATTTTTCTCGACCTGTTACATATTCAGTCACTCTAATGATGCCACCCAAACTCCAGAGCCTCCAACAGGTGCACACGGAAACACAAATACACTTTATACACACACACACACTTGGCTGCAGACGTGTGCTGTTCATTATTTTGCCCTTGACCAACAAAAAAACACTGCCTGTTTTTTTGGGTCAGACCACAGTTTTAATCCTGTGCAATTAGATCAACATGTAACAACAGTGATGCTGCTGTAGATGCGGGTTTGTGTCCAACACCACATTAGTATTACAATTTAATCTTTGAAACTGTCGCCTTTTTTCTGCCATGATAGCAGCTGTAAAAACACAATAATCTCTTGTTTTATTTAGTTTTTTTCATTATTGTGGGCAAATATTCAAGAAAAAAAAAAAGAATTCCAGCAGAGCGATACAGACTCTGGTAGAAATGGCCCAATAGACACAAAGGCGCACATGCCTGAGCATACAGAGTATCAATCACACAAACACTAACACATGGGCGACACACACTCACACACAGTGCCAGACAGATTAAGGCCCTGATTAAGGCGGGTGTCGCATAAAAGTCTTGGAACAGTAAATATCCTTAATTTGTAGTGTAATTAACCAGATTAGCTGCCGTGAATATTTTAACAAGGATTAGCGCATGCACACAATTCAGCAGGCGGGCTTGACTTCACACACACACACACACACACACACAATACTAATGGAAAAACATCCACAGTAGCAGAGTGTTTCAGCCAGAACCAGAACACACAGACAGAGCCAGAGCTGGGGGCGGGGGGGGGTGGAAAAGTTTAGCGACGTGAGCGCGAACGGAGGTGAAACGTACGTCTACAGGGTCGCGGTTCAACTGCCTGATCGACACGTGCTCAGATGAGGGATTAGAGAGCGGTGATTATTTCTCCTTTCACAGACTTTCATTAAAATGCCAGTCTTTGTCAAGGTTACACAGAAGGAGGGGGGGCGGTGGGGGGGAGAAAATTCTATTGTGATTCAAATGCCCTCTATTGTGCCACGCGGAGGTAGAACAGAAAGCAGAGGAAAGCAAGTGGAAGACAGAATACGAAGTTCAAGAAAAAGCCCAGACCCGTTGTGAAAGGACATGAGTCGATGGCACTTGATCCTGCTTTGCCAAAGAAGTGCTGCCAATCAAAGGGAAGCTGAACGCCGTCCCACTTCCTGTTTTGGCCTCGGGCCTGAGCGCAGCACTGCAAATGTATGCTCCAAGCCAACACAAACACACCAACGGACGCATATGCTCACATGTACATCCTTGAACACAGCACGGATCACGCACTGATTCCTTGTAAGCCTTTACCATAATCCAGAAACTGATATCATCATCAAAACAGTCACATTTCTGGTATTACTTTGAACATTAATCAATCAATTATCAATCAAATTTTATTTATATAGTGCCAAATCATAACAAAAGTTATCTCATGACACTATACATTAGGGGTCTCAAACTCATTTTACTTCTGGGGCCACATTCAGCCCAATATGATCTGAAGTGGGCCGAACAAGTAAAATAATGACAGTGAAAAAGTAAAATTACATTATAATAATGTTTACATCTACAAACTATCCTTTAAAGCTGTGAATAACATAAATAACCTGAAATCTCTTATGAAAAATAAGTGCAATTTTAACAAAATTATGTCTCAGTTTATCATTTATATGTGTTCATTACAACTTACTGATCACAGTGGATCTACAAATACTCAAAACATTTAATAACAGGCAGACTATTGGTCAAATTGCATTTATTTTGCATTTATCTTAGTTTATAAAGGGCAACATCTTCATGTAATTTTACTTTTTACACCAAAACAATTAGAAAAATTTGTTTGCCATTACTTGTAGGTGATTATGATATTATTTTACTGGTCTGACCAAGTTTAGATCATATTGGTCTGTTAATATCTTCAGTGTTATTTTTGCATTTCACAAATTCATCCCGCAGGCCGGATTGGACCCTTTGGTGAGCCAGATTTGGCCCCCAGGTCGTATGTTTGAGACCTCTGCTTTACGTATAAACCAGACCCTCATTATTTAACACTACAATAAGTAACATGACAGACCGGAGCCTTTGCGTGTTGAATGTCCCTGTTCCGCACCATGTTTTGTTTCCTGCATTGTGAGTCTAAATAGGTTGAGTTTACTTTAAAAAATGCAATAGTAATGATTAATAAACTTTTTAAGTACGTGTAACTTAAATTTAACTAAGATTTTAAGTTAACTGTACTTAAAAAGTTCATTAATCATTACTTAATTTTTTTTAAGGTAACCATTTTTCTCAAGTTTTTGAAGAGAACTCAGCTTATCTGGGATTACAGTCTCCCCCACTGAGAAAAGTAGCAAGTCAGCTAGCGGAGACCCAGCTAGGAGAAAATGGCCATGGAACAGGTCAATGGAACTGGCGGACAATAAAATAAAAACACTCCTTTCATGGTTAAAGCAAATAATAATTGACCCCTGACAGCTGACAGCCACTTATAACTTTTGATTTGTATCTCGTATGATAAGCACTCAAACTCCTGTAGCAGCTGCTCTTTGACTGAAAGAGACCAGCATGTCCAGACATGCATGGACAGGTGACAATTTAGATGGTCAACAGAAAAAGAGGTGTGGTTTTAACTAAAATGTATTCATTTAAATCCATTTAGTTTAAATTTATTCACACATTCAAATGAGTTGACCATACTTAATATTTTCTAGTAATGTCATCCAACTTTTATTTTTGAGTGCATTCTAATAAATATTTTTAAGTAATTTGACATCCGGGCTTATAGTGTGTGGTTTCCTCCACCGTTAAAAACAGGTGCATATAGGTTTATTCTCATGTTAGTGCCACTGACCATGAGTCTGTCCCAGAGCAGCTTCAATAGCAGCTCACTGTTCTAAATGTGTACTAATGGCTAATGCTAATGCGAAGTACCGAGTATAAATTAGGATGGGCAAAATGCAGGGTACTGAATTTCCCTATGTGGAAAAAAAGCAAGTTATCATTAGCCTTAACTTTAAAACATGCAAGTACTACGTAGCATTGCTGAAACGTCTTTCAGAAGGTCGTAATTGACACTTTATGGCAAACGAGGTCAAAGTTCAAGTACATTTAATATAAAGTGAAGACTGTCACTGTGCCCATAGGACAATAACTTCATGTGAAATGTAATGTAATACAAGAACATCCGCTTATAATGGCCAATCATAATTGGTAGGGAAATTATTTGGCCAGAATTAGAAACGATAAACACAATTATCATTAGTGAAGCACTTCAAATAAACAATTCTCCAAATATGAAGCCACACTGTGCACTGGAAATGGCAGCGCATGCACCGAAATGCATGAATGTGTGTAAACATGTAACTGCCAATGTGAGCGGTGTATGAAGGAGCGGCCGACAGCATGTTGTCCGCTGAACAAATTGGGTGTCATAATTAAAGGGGGAGAAAATGAGCTGTTTTCCATTCTGGCTGTGTGCACAGTGACAGGACTCACACACAACAACACGCATACGGCTAATGAAAGACGGAAGACAAGTTTGTGTGTGTATGTGTGTGTGTATGTGTGTGGGGGGGGTGAAAGACAGATGAACCAGAGCAGGGAAATAAAACAGGAACACAATAAGAGATGTTAATGGATGAGAACAGGCAGAAGACAAGGTGTGGTGGTTGGGGGGGGGCGGTAGATAAGGAATGGGAAACAAGAGAAGAGTGAAGAGGAACATTGGAAATGGAGCTAATAAAATAACTAGAGGCTTTCTTAAGTCCAAATGCAGGATGAGGAGTGTGTTTGCCATGCTCAACTCTGTGCATGTGTGTGCTCGTAGGAAGCCCCTCGGACGCAGGATGGAGGCATTTGTCTCTGAGTGGAATTACAAGTGGCGGGCTGAACAAACCCTCCAGTGGTCTAGAAGAAACAGAAGACAGAATGGGAAAAAAAAAATAAAAAGATTCCTATGTCTTTCCTGTCCTTTCTCTTCCTCAGCTATGCCTTCCCTTTCTCACACAGAAAGAGCACCAACCACTACAAGTTAATTCAAGGCTTGTACTTGGAGCAAACAATGAGGAAACATTAGGCTGACTTGTAAGAAAAAGACCCTCGCCTGACTTGAACTCAGTCTGACTTTGTGGTTTTCTTAACTTCACCTTATTTCAGAGAATAAAAAGGGTGAAGTGAACCTCGACCTCGGAATTTTTCAGGAGAAAACTTTGCCTTTAAGCTGACCGTCAAGGAAGATCAAGAAGGTCGACAGTGTCTACCGTCGGTTTTCTGTTCTCATTTCAGTTTCCCGACCAAGAGCGAGACTAAAGTCAAAACCTGGAGCAGACCATTAACCCAGCGAGGACGCAAGTATTAACCCTTCAAGACCCAGAATTATTTTTATACCGATTTCCAAATTATTTTTACTCCCCTTCTAACTACGGCTGCACGATACTAGAAATAACTGACATTGTGATTTTTTTTTAACCCTGTGATATATATTGCGATGTGAAAAAATACTCAGGAGGATATGATAGCTGTGTGGTGCCAACATAAACTAGTTGTGTTACCTCTTGTGAAGCATCAAGTCTTCATTTTCAGTAATTTTCTCCTGTTCATTGCTCATTTTTCAATATTGTTACCAGTCTTGTTAAGAACGATTGTGATTGGTGGATCGCTGTGCACAGTGTGCATCAGGTACCCAGGTTAAGTTTATTTGCCTCCTACGTTGCAGGACCTGCGATGTGACTATTGCGCACACGTACATCGCAATGACAATACGAAACGATATCTTGTGCAGCTCTACTTCTAGCTTTTCCAGAGTGATCATCACCTTTTATTATTTTATTGTCAGCATTTTTCAGTGAAAATCAGGTATTTTCCTACATTTAATTTACTAATCATGTAGATGTTTATTAAAACACAAGTAAATTCAAATATTAAAACTGTGAAAATTGAAGAAAAAAGTATTTTTCCAACAAAACACATTACTAGCTGAAATAAAAAACATGTAGAACCTCTGCCATTTGTCAAACTACATGGGTTTTACTAGTGAATCAATGCTCAATTAATGCAACGTGACTCTTTTCTGTTTTTATATTCATGACAGAGCATCTCAATGCTCAAATGGGTAATATGTGCTGCTGAAAAGCTGAGAAACTTCGTTTTACCTCAATTATCTGCTTGTATTGATAGAATTAGTGGCTCAAAAGTTATTAAACATTCAGTCATTAGTCAGATCAGTAGTTGTTTTGGTTGGTGGCAGCTGTTTAAGTCTCAACAGAAGATTTGGTTGATTTTTAAATACTTTCAGTAAAATTTCAGTCCCTGGAAATGAGTTTTAGCTAAAAAAAAAAAAAAAAAAAAAAAACAGATAATAAAAGTCAAAGGAATTTACACATTAAGTAAAAAACAAAAATCAACTTATAATTATATTTGAATCACTGAGCACCAAACACACCATGAAAAAAATCTGAGTTGTGAGGTACAATTTTTACTTTATGAGCTATAATCAACAATTAAAGTCAGCTATTCCAGTTGAGAAGCCTCCTATTTGTTGTTGGATGCCATCTGAGTACAGTTCAGCCAATAACAGCAGATTGTACAATGTAGAATCAGCAACAATCCACTCATCTATAGTCAAGGTTGGTTCATCTGTTTGCATTTGAAGCAGGACTTTTTATATGAACTCAATGTTAAATACATCAGACATGCACAGGAAGTTTAGAATAGTGACTTTGTTGTGGTCCTCCAAGTCCATCTTAGACAACTTTCACCACACTACAGTATTGTCTTCAGACCACAGACCAGACAAACACATACAGATAATAGTAAAAACGCTGAATACTGGATAAGACAATGACACGTGCCCATAAGAGCGTAATGTTTTCTATGTGAGTGAGTGAGATCTCAGTCCTCCTGAAAAAAGGACATCTGTGCCAGGCTCCAGCCTCCGACTGGCCAATCTAACTCACACTAGGAGTTGGCACCGGACGCCTCGGAACAACCAAAGCCAATCCTGCTCATCATTAGGCAGCAAAGGCACGGAGGTTCAGAAGTCCGCCGTGCCAAACACACAAACATGGAGCCAGAGAAAAGAGAAGGACTACAAGCTCCGGGATGATTACAGAGGCCAATAAAGCTGCTATTTTGCACCCAACTTCATCTGAGGGAAAAAAAGAAGCCTTGGATGTTTTCCTTCCCATGCTGTGCAGTTGTGATTCTGCATGTAAATATTTGGGCGGTTCGCAAACTCAAAGAACAGAAGCCCCTCTGTACAGCCGGCGAGCAAACAAAATGTCAAGCAAACAAGCTCGTGACGTCGCCGGATCGCTTTCCAATGCATGGGAAGAGAAATGTAGGAGACAAAAGACATCAAGACAGAACAGCATCATCTTTGTTCCGGCCTGTGCAGATAATAATCTGAGCACTGATTCAGACGGCGGTGAGTACCATGAGAGGTAGTGTACTGCTGTCTCAGGCCTCGGAAAAGCGTTCCATCACCCCACGCGTCACATAGTCATTTGTAAGGCTTCTCTTACGGTCCGCCGAGACTGTCCGGCCATGACAGAGCAAGCAAATAACAGCCCACACCTCAATGTCACCCTCACTGAACTGCAATTATTATTCTTTTGTGCAAAAGTCATACTTTATTTTCCCTTTCTTGTCTCTTTTACCAGGTGACAACTGGTTGTGATGCATGATACTGGAACAAAACTGACATTGCAATATTTGTTTTTTTCTACAATAAACATTACAATATGAGAAAGTACAAACAATTTGGCCTGGATGGCTCTGACTGGAGAGAATAGAACACTTTAGAATAAGTGGAAGAGTGCAGTGCCTTTGTACTTTTGAGGACAATCTACTCTTTCTTTGACTTTAACAAAATTTGTCAAAACATTTCTTTGACTTTAATGGTTTAGCTACTGGTTCAAAGCAAAAAACACAAGCGATTTAGGAGGAATTTTGCATTATTTTTGATCAATTGAATTCATTTAACTTTATTTATAAAGCACGTTTCATGCGCAAGGCAGACTCTATGTGCTTCACAACAGGTATATAACAGTTACAATAAAAAACAATTATAAACAAAATAGAATGCTATTCAACATCTACATTCGACATGAATCCTTTTTTCTTGTCTCACTGTTTTTTAGGTTGTGGTTAATAAAGAATGGGGGGGCTTCTTTGGTTGTTTGATAATTGTAGTTGGTGCATTCCTTTGCATCAAGACAGTGTAAAATTACCTGAAAATATTAATTATTATTGGAATAAAATAAGTTTTTCTTCCACAGAGTTGGCTATTTTTGTAAAATACTTAAGAACAGATTTTGTTTTTTCTTTGGATTTTTTGTTTTTTCTATTTTACAGCAAGTGACATACAGCATCACAGTGCACTACCGCCACCTAGAGAGCTCATATAACCTTAACCAAAATTTGTCAAAACATTTTTATTGAGGGTCAGTTATACTTTTTTGCTGTTATCCCAGGCAAGTAAAATGAGTGATATTGCAATGTGAAACATCACCACTAGATGTCACTACAGATTCCTAAACGTTTAAATCTATGTTACATTACATCCATGGACTGTTTTGGATGTAATTACGGCTCCCCAAAAGTGAAGCCAAACCCATTCCATCGCCCCCTGGTGGCTAGTTGCAGTATAGCTCATAAATCCTAGCCTCACGTGTTAGCCAATAGGATATTTAATGTATGTTTGCTGTTTTCTACAAGAGTTTCAGAGTTCGTCAAGCGGATTGATTTCAAGTTGTCATTTTTCCGATGGATGACTGACAGCTACAATAACCAATCCCAATCAAGAATCGCTCAGACGTAGGAGGGAAATGAAGCCAGTAGCCGTTCTATGAATGTGACTATGACTAGAGAACAGTATATTATACAGCCATTTTAAAAGGTATAGGAACTGTACAAATGAGTGTGTGTTTGAGTAACATCCAGCACACATCCTGGCATGGGCAGACGCTTGGCAGATATCAAGTTATGATAGCAATGTTGACTAATTTAGAGCAAGATTGAATTCCTTCACCCCCCCCTCATCTCTCATGCTGTCAAATAAAGGGCTCGCGGTCTAGACTGATGCTATCAAAAAAAGCTTAATTAGCTTGTAATAAATTCTCATTTCCGCCGGTCTTCTACAAAGCCTCGGCCAGCTCCGTGGCTCTGCGCGCGCCAGCTGACGAACGCCCGGTAATTTGATACTGGCATTCAGTGGGTCCCCTACCACCGCCCCTTCTCCCCCGGCCATTTCACAGGAGAGCACGTCTTTAAATGTCACCCAAAACACACACACACACACACATACGCGGCATTTGTCATACACACTCAAGAGCTGGAGCGATTACAATGTTTGAGCCATTTGTTACAGCGGGCAGACAAACACACAGAGGATGATGAAATCGGCGGTTTGAGATCTGTGTAAAAGGTGCACAGCTGCTTTTTTTTTTTTTTTTTTTTTTTTTTTTTTTTTTTTTTTTTTTTTTGTGCCTAAATGTGGCAAATTGTCCCTGCCAGGCTGTGCAAAGAAATCAGTTATTCCGAGAGCAGCAGTTTGATGATGTGTCATTTTTGTGTGCCTGTGCTGCTCAAGACATTGTGCAAGTATCTGGAGCTGAAAACCCTGACACATGGAAGCCAGTATGAACCAAATACATCCTCCACTCTGGAACACCAGCAAGAGAAATCAAATTAAACTCGCAAGGTTTAACTTTTCGTCTCTCGGTTTTTGTCAGTGAATAATATCTTGGACTTAAAAATGAAGTGTAAATCACATCTTGATTTTCTAGCTTTTTTCAGTGATCATGAAAAGTCAAAATTACCACGACCTCCAAGTGGACAGCGGAACCAAAACCTTAACTTAAAGCAGCCGGAGAAACACTCTAAGAGTCCAACTTTTCCTCATTAGATCAAATCTTGGATTGTGGAATGCGTCAACATTAAAACCCTCCATGTTCATCCCTCTACATGTTCTAAATCTCCAGCATTGGCGGACCGTCCTTCCAAGCATGGATATCTGGCTTGGAAAAAATTGGCCGGGGGCTGAATTGATCAGATTTTGTGTGTCGTTTTGTTTTCCAAGACTTGTGATTCATTTTTTTTTTTTTTTTTTTGCTTGAGAACAAAATCTCCCTGGCATGTACAAAGTAGACAAGTGCCATCTCATTTATTATTAATATTTTTTTAGTAATAAAAAGAAAATGAAAGCAATTTTTAAAACAATAGAGAAATTAGAAAGGAAATAAGGGGGGAAGAGGTTACATGATTCAGCAATGGAATATATTACCGAAACTAATTCAAAATAAGTTTTAATAAAGTTGCGGAGTCCATCAAGATCATTCCATTGATGCCGAGTCAATAAAGTCCATAAGCCCTTCTCTTTGTTTCACTGTGTGATCTTATTTTCTTGACCTTCAATAGGTAAGCGATGAACAAATTAGTTGTCAAACACTAAATGATTCACCCATATTTTAAGATAAACAGATTTTCTGTTGGGTTTTTTTTTCTTGTGTAGAGCTGGGCAATATGTCCACAAAACTACATTTTAATGTTTTTTCCTGTGATACAGATCATTTTTACCTTTAATTGATCGTTTTCTGGCTCTAAAAGCTGAAGAGTGTCACTTGCAAACAGTCTTTACTCATATTACACCTAATATTTGACAAGAATCAAACAGGTTGTACTTGGAATTTTAGATGTGCAAAAAGATATTATGGGATTAACAGCAATTTCATTGATTTCTTCATTTTTCATCATTTTCAGAAGGTAAAACCTCAAATTATGGACTTTAATGAACTTGTACTAATTGAAACTTCACTTATAAAACATGTCAAAAACTCTACAAGGTAGCCTCTCTAAATCTAAGTCCAGTTCCTTTTCAGCTATTCAAACCTGACACAAACAGATGAGATTCTCCATTGTTGCATTGTTTTCAATACTATATGCATACAGTTTATTCACTGGCAATGTTTCTACACTAAAACAGTCAGTATTGTGTTGTAATTTAGTGTGATTGTTGCTTTCAGAGGTAGTAGAGACATTACATTTCTTCCCATTCATTGTTTTTTCTTTTAAGTATTGCTTATTTTATGGGTCTATGTCATTAGGAAGTCATCGCCTCAGGTATGAATAGGTCAGCCCAAACTGCTACTTTGACCTCTAACATCCAACAGGTCACTGGCAACACATTTAGACCTAGGCTCAGGTTTATATTTGAACCATGATGTCATTCCGGTCATGTTTCAGCCACACGTCAACCTTTCAGCCATTAATACTTCTATTTTTTTGCATTTCTTCCCTGTTCTTTTCAGTCGCATTCAGGAGAATCCACTTTATTTTACGTCCAAATTTTACATTTGCTTTAAGAATGAATTACCTTTTCAAAAAAAACACTACAATAAGAACTCACAACAGGAGAAATTCTACAAAACAAAAGCTACTGCATGAATTTTTCTACATCTAGCTATTCCTAGCACTTTATTATAATATTATTCTCTAGGTTTTCCAATAAAAAAATATGTATTTTTTGATATTTGACCATGAACTGACCATGTAGATGTTCACAAAACTAAGATTATTATATCTGAACAGAGGAAAACTAAGTAAAAAGTCAGTATTATTAACTGTATTATGAGGAAAAAACTAGCAGCTGTGAATTCTAGAACTATACTGTAAAACCACAGCAAACCATCAAACATATTTATATTTAACATTTTAAACATGTGTATTTCACATTGGATTTCGGTGATATTTTTATGTTTAAAATGTTAAATGGACTTTTTTATTTTTAAAAAAACTATGAGAATAGGCTGTTATTTCAACATTACGGTCTTGCAGTTTTCAATTTACAGTTTTATTTTCTCAACACAGTATAAAATACATAATTTTTTACAAATTTTCCAACTTTTTGATGTTAATTTTAGTCATTATTTTACAGTGTGAAACTAAAAACTAGCATCTCCATTGGATTTCCTGCTGAACCAACACATTCACATTAACGACAGAGTCTCTGAACGTCCAAATGAGACAAACCTGATGCCACTGAGAAGCTGAAAACCTGCCCTTTACCTGGATTATCGAACCGTAACGTTAACATCAGTGGTTCCAAAGTTATCGAGCGTTTTATAACTTGTAGATGCAGGCGACTAGTGAGGGTACTAGATACTGGCTTCACTTTTTTTCATTTAAAACTTCAACCTAGATGACAGGAGTGGATCCTATGAAGTTATACACACTAACTGTACTCCTGCTGTCTGAGGCTTCATTAAAATCATGTAAAAATGTACGTTAACATGCAGAAGGTGCCTTTACAGGATGCAAGACACACTCTCTCACGCTGCCAGCAGTCATCAATCAGTCTCAGTGTGAACACCTCTATGCCTGACGCACATGTTGTCATAGAATACGACACACACACACACACACACACACACACACACACAGGGAGGTGAGTGTATGTTTCTTGGCGGACCGGCTGACTGGAGGGAATGCTGCAGACATTTGTCTCTCAGCAGGAGCGCACAGACAGATTCAATCACCATGTTAAACACCAGTGAAATGAACATCCCTAGCCTTGACTTACTTGTTACCTGCTCAGACTTTGAATATGATTGATACACAGGATGTTAAAAGCTGAATTGTTCAGGAGAGATTAAGTGGAAAGTGTGGAGATTAGACAAGATTTGAATGAATAGTCACATACACACACACACACACACACACACACACACACACACACACATACTACACAATGAACTTCCCAAGAGGCATAGCTGAGATTCTTGGCCAGAATTTGCATTACAAATATCTTGCATGGGAGCGTATGCATGGAGAATAAATAAACTGAGTGAGGGTGCCACTTTTCTCCCCATTCATCCGTGCATCCATCCACTCCTGTTTAATAGGCAGCATTCAGCGCCTTTGCATCCACACAAGGGCAGCAGGGGAGTGGGACAAACCAGCTGAAGCACTGAAAAAAAACAAAAAAAAAACAGTTGTGTCCTCTCCTTGGAGGCACAAAAAAATAAAGAATCCCACAATCTCTAAACATCCATCCACAAACTCACTTCTTTTTCCACTTGCTGGAGCTTGAGTCTTATCCAAATTAACTGATTGGGTGCAGATATTACACAGATATTACTCCATTAAGTCCTTATTGAAGTTTAAAAAGCACCGTTTCTTCACACATTTGCACTCATTTCAATAAATAGCCAGGGAGATGTTGACGAAATATCACACACAGCAAGTGGTTGAAGCTTAAATTTAACATGTTCCAGCCAGGAGGAGTAAATATCCCCCAGTTTAACTATCAAGAAATCTCCTACAGGGATGCTAATAAAAACACCATCATGTACAATTGAGTGCCACGGACACATTATATGGCTTTATGGGAACACTGCTGGAATATTCAAGTGATTTTTGTCCAGGGACACACACACACACACACACACCACAGGGGTCCCAGTGATGAAAGCGAGATGTGTTTTCCACGCAGCCTGTACAAGCCCTCTCTCAGTGTATCTGCTGCATCTAAATTATTAAGAAACAGTATGGAATAAAATAAATATATAAATAAATAACAGTGCCACTGGTGCAATTCGTTTGGAATGAACTCAAACAGCCTCAGTGGTTGGTCTATAAGCGTCAGTTTAAAGGGATTCAATTAGAAACGACGGCGCATTCATTCATATTTAAGCTGCGCTAATAAGAGAGATTGGCTGGATTTAAGTCAAGTTTAATTGATATTTTTACAATAGCGGAGCAAATATTTAAAAAAAATAAATAAATAAATACATCTTTTAAGTTTTAGAGATGTGAGAGAAAATGCGCGCAGCCTTTTACGCAGACTCGTGGCTCCTAATTCGCTGCAGGTGTGAGTAAATGAGCCTCAGCCCGCGCGGATGTGGAAGTTAGGTTAAGTTTGGAACCAGTGGCACAGAGCGCACATCCGGCAGGCGCGAGACCACTATCTCAGCGGAGCCTCGCGCGTTTCCATCCAGGACTCGGCGGAGGCTATATGCGCGCGTGCAGATAGATGTGCGTTCAAAAGGTGCGTAAATCCGACACTTAAATGTAGTGGTTTTTTGGTCAAGTCTCACCTGACTGCGCCGCGCCGGATCCGATCACCAGCAGAGTGACGAGGACGCAAGCGGCGAACTTCATCTTGAAACGCTTTGTCTTGTTAACTCCAGATAACTCACATGTCCAATTTAAGATATCCTCGTTTTCACATAAGCACAAAAAAAAAGACCAAAAAAAAAAAAAAGAAAAAGAAAAGGAGAATAAACAACCAGGAACGTCGGAGTCTTCTTCTTCTTCTTTTATTTTTGGCGTCTTCAACACCGGCCGGAGTTGTCCGTGCGCACCTTCCAAACCCGCGACAGCTTTTTTTTTTTTACGCAGCGCTTGTTGTGTTTGTTTATTGGTTCCCAGACCAGTGTTTAGGTCGGTCTCCACCGCGGATACTCTGGGCCATTTACTCCTCACACTGCCATAGCGCCGGTGGCTGGGAGGTGGAGGAGGAGGAGGAGAGGAGGGGGGTGAGGATGGA
>JAPTGZ010000013.1:17248492-17264866 GCA_029814645.1 Fowleria isostigma
CAGTTTGTTGTGTGTGTTATTTGGGGTAGATAACAAGTCTAATTCAACAATTTGGCAGGTAAGGCTCAGCAATCTCCTCATCGAGTTTACAATAAGAGTCAACCCTAGTCTCTTATTAGATATTAATTACTGTCTTAAAATGACAGGTGCAAGGGAGACGTGACAGGGAGGACAGGTAAACAGAACACAGAAAGACTCCAGTCCAACTAGGCCCTGATATTTGGTTAAATTGACTGTATGGGTGAATAAATAAAGGGATTAGATATATCTCACAGTCATCTGGTGACCTGTTGTAGCTTTATCAATAAGTGCAGTAAAGTGACAGCCAGGTGACATCATCAAAAAGGGACAGTCCCTTGAAAGAGGTGGTTGGGGATGGACAAAATGATAGTGATAATGTTTGTGGACATAGCTGTTTATTTTTGTAGTAGTCATGTTACTGTCTTCTTTCAGTCCATATACCAGTGCTATCTATCTATCTATCTATCTATCTATCTATCTATCTATCTATCTATCTATCTATCTATCTATCTATCTATCTATTTATTTAGCCGATGTTACTGCCATACACAACTGTTTTGAAGCAAATCATGCACAAACGCACATCTGAGAGTTTTGTTTTGGGTTTTTTTTGCACCATGAACTGACAAGTGATCTTCCCTCGCTATTTCGCGAAGCCACGCCCATCTCCATTTATTTTTGCCTGTTTTGACAATGTGCGACAGTTAGGAGCCACGGGTGGCTAATGCTAACTTAACTGACACTGAAAAATAAAAACACTCCTTGAAGAAGGCTGTATTACAATCACAAATAAAGGCATCATGCATAACTTATAGTACTGCAAAAACGTCCCAGTTGTGTCTCGAAAGCCACATAAACAGAAATGACAAAAGTAGCTCAAGGGGTTAGCATTAATAAAGTAAACAATCAGTAGAATCCTGTTTTCAACTGTATACTGACATTAATAAGCAGTAAACAGAAACTTACTGAAGAAGCTGCCCTCAGAGTATCTTCATTTTGTAATATATTTCCACAGATAATAATGTTACACCAACTAAATTTTTGGTTTTCAGTTCATTTTGCTAAACTTTGACAAGTACAGTAGCTCGTGGGCCCAGCCGTTGGTAATTAGGACCCGCCCACTGCTGCCTCTGATTGGCTAAAACTGTGGCTCTCTTTATTTTTATTGGTCAAAAGTTGTGTTAGCTCAAGGAGCAAGGTTGATTGTCTTACCAGAAAAAAAAAAAAAAAAAGTAGTTCTGTCCCCCTCATTTTTTTCCAAATTATGAACTGTAACCCATAATGACCCAAACATCCACTGGCGACCCACAGGATCTACTGATGTAAAATATTTAATACCTGTTTATCCATTAATCCAATCACTCTTTGTAAATAACTTGTGGAAAATGCAGTTTGTCATCTTTTCATGGTCATCAGTTATGACCCGTTTGGATGCTCAGAGGCTTCATAGTTACCATGGAAACACTGTCATCTTCATCATTGATTCATCAGTAAAACCCATGGAATTGTATCAATGGCAGTGGATGGACACACTGGGTTAATGTTAAGTAATGCTATATTTTACTGCAGTTTTCTCTGTTTCTGATACAAAAAACCCGCAACTTTAATTTGAGCTTCAATGAACATCCGCATAAAGTAAATTAAATAGACTAAAATAGCTTTCTTTAAAGGTTTTCTTGTCATTAGACAGGTAAAATTAGAGGGAGATGTTTTTTTTTTTTTTAACTTTTACAACCATTGACAGCTCTGATGAAGGCTGAAGAAATCAGCCGAAACCATCAGCAGGTAAAAAAAAAAAAAAAAAAAGAACATCTCCCTCTAACTTCACTCAAACCTCTAATGATTTGAAATAGAAAACATGGCAAACGAACGCAATCAACTTATTATGAGGAAAATGGCTTATTTTAACTTAAAAAGACAAAACACAGAGCATAATATTCTTGTAAAAAGAGGGTAAATCACTTAATAAAAGTTAAATATATAGAGAAAAAAATGTTTTGGAATTTCCACAAAAGTAGCAATTGATCTTTGTGGGTTAAGAAAGAAAGAAAGAAAGAAAGAAAGAAAGAAAGAAATGGTTAATTCTCCGCAGACTATTTGAGAATATTTACAGTTGTGCATGGTAGATCACTCCTACTCCTGCCCCTGTAAAAAAAAAAAAAAAAAAAAAAATGCAAACATGCCAGTCTTTCTGCAAGGACATTGTGAGACCTTCCTGGTGCAGCATCAGTTGCTGTCCACTGTCACATCCTACATGACTGATATGTGAGGTAACGATTGATTGTTGTGCTCAACATCCATCTTTCAATCCTGACACAACCCTGTGCCCCACATCTGCCAGATCAGGCCCTAATCAGGAGGATATCATGCAGCGTGGCCATGGCCCTACACGGCGATCATCTGTTTCCTGTGGAATGTGCTATATAAATAAAAATGACTTATAATATACACTGACTGAACAGAGAAAAACAGTCCCCACCTAGATTTAAGCAAACAGTCCAAATCCTTCCACTGGATTGTTACTACAGTGACCAGTACTGGATCTCAGTGTCATAACCAAAGTGGCTCGCACAGGAAAAATGACCGAGCATTTTCTCTAGAGTCAAAAGTATTTGCCTCAAAAACAGTAAATGTGGCTCTGTATTGAGTTTGGAGAGTAGAATTTTGAGAAAAAGGAGCAAAATTACAGAGTAGCTAATAAATAGGCAGAGCTTGTCAAAAAAGTTAAGTTTTGCATATGGTAAAACTCTTTCCATTTTATTCAGTTTTAATGAGTTTTGATGTTTTATTTTTTATACAGTTTTTATTATTTTTCATTTTTTTCCAAGTAGTAAAGGAGTTCATTGTAAAGAAGAAAACAAGTGCCTAAAGTGGGAATGGGAATACAGTTTTTGATTTTTATTCAGTAAATTCTTTTACATTTGATCCATTATTTTTCAGGTGGTAAAATGTCATCAAAATGAATGTACTAGCTATTCTAAAGAATTACTCTGGTTGGAGTTAGTTTTGACTCATAACTGATTATAAACATGTCCACAGGTGGTGAGGAAAATTTGAGCAGAGTAAATTTACAGTTTCTCACAATAGAGTTGATAATAACTCTGAACTGAGAAAAATGGCAAAAGAGTAAGTTTTCAGACGTTCTGGTGGAGTCAGATAGTCACAGAAAAAATTATTAGACCATCAAAAATTATTAAAAATAATGGTTATGCAATAAAGTACTTACTACTGTGTGTATCATGTGACTAAAACAGACAGAGAAGAAAACATGGAATGCCAAAAAACACTGTTTATGTCAGTACAATGTCTTGGTGTAAGAACTAATGTGATTTTGGTTATTATAAAAAAAAAACATAGAAAATGGATAGGTATCAGCTCTTAAATTAAACACTTATAAGCTATTTCTGTTATTATCATTATATTTGTCCAAACAAATGTACCTGTTGTTGTACCAGACATTAAAATGAACAAAAAACTGAAAAAAAAAAAATCATAGGATGGTTTAATATTTTTTCTGCAATTGTATTTCAAAAACTTGAAAAATTACACTACTCATTTACAATAACATGAGTAAATGTAATTTGTAATTTTCCACTTCTGATCACAACACTAAATGAGTCAGTATCTTTTCAGTCAAATGGCATCCCTCACTCCAGCAGGATTCAGAGACTTGTTGCATCACTACGGTTGAATTGTCCCCGTGGCTCAACATCTTAAGGACACTTCACGTTTCTTTTTCTTGCAGTTTTCCACACATTCATCTGAAGGTCAAGTACACTGAATAAAAGCTATAATACGGTGTCTGATATTATCATGGGATGCTTTAATCCTGTTGCCTGACTGTATTTGCATTGATGCTATCATTTGATGCACACGACTGGAACAACAGAGAGGACAGGGTAAATCGAGCATTTACAGCTGTGTTTATCAACTCGGATTTTCTATTATTCAGATTATTCTGCTTGGGATCCCCTGGTGTAATTAGCCGGATAACAAATCCACTTCTTTTCTCTGTGTGTCTGGGCCTCAGCTCCATTTATATTTGCGAGCTATCAAGAAAACGTGCCTATAAGAGTGAGAATTCAGGCCTGGCTTGGCTTTCTCCATGGAACATATTCACCCAACGTGCAGATTGACGGACCATGTGACGACCGTGTGTGAATTTGCATTGAAGTTAATGTGCCCCTTTCTCTGCCCGAACACATTAAGGCCGTTTAGCTTTCCTGTGAGCTCACATACAACCTCATTTCCATCATGCGTAGCGAAAATGACGATCCCAAAGCACTCATGGGACGTGCGACCTTTATTGAAAAATGACTCCATCTTCTCTAATTTCATATCATGTCTGTGAGATTGACGTAGTAGTTGTAGTAAGGTAGATAATATGCTGCTGCCTGTAATTACAGATAAAAGAACATTAAGTTCGACAGATACATGTAAGCTTCTTGATGAGGGTGCCCATTTCAATTAGGGAGCATTAAATGAAACAAAAAACCTTATGGGAGTTTCTCACTGCCAGACCCAAGGAGAATTAATACACTGCATAGGGCCATTTACCAGAGAGTAATTACTCCCTAATTAGCCATTAGTTATTCGATTACCCTTTTATCAGCTAGTCATGGTCAAAAGGCAGGAATAGCGGATAAGTCATCACCTTGGTTGGTAACAGATGTAATTAACGTGCCGTAACACCCTCAGAGGGAGACAACGAGAGAGTGCATTCAGGCGCTGTGGAGGTATTCTGGCCCATTTCCTGTGTTTGATCAAAAGGAACGATAAATCAGATAGGTTTTTTTGCCATCTAGAGGTAGTTTGCCGCAAATAGAAGAATAAAGGAGGGTGTAAATTAATTTCTCTGCCCACTTTTTGCCCGACTGGTTTGCAGATTCAACCGGCGAGTCCTTAAAAGTCCTCTGGTCAGTGAGAGTGAAAGCGAAAGTGGTGTTCTAATGTACCCCGGCTGCTCATTGTTAGCCGCCTGAATGGCCCTGTGATTGAGACTTGATAAGAAATCAGAAAATATTCAATGAGAAGATGGATGATTAGGTGCGTATTGTTGCTAGATGAAGCCGACATTAACAGACCAGCCAAGAACCATGAATACTCCATGCCAAACTGCTTCTACCATTTATTACACATAATTACATTCTTAAATAAAAACGATTCACCGAACAGTTCCTTGCATAGAGATATTACAATACCAATTTAAAAAAGGAATTATGAAACAAACCAGTAACAAAAATAAATCTTTCTCATTTTTCCATAATAAAGAACATTATCGTACCCATACATCATAATATACAAATGATAAATTTGAAACACTTTGTACAGCAAAAAAAAAAAAGAAAAAGAAAAGAAAGGAGAAAGACAACGAAGGAAAAAGGGAGGAAGGGGCGTCGGGACAGAGGAGGAGAGTAGAAAGGATCATATCTGAGAAAATGGAAGGATGGGAGGGGAAAAGGGGAGGAAGCGATAAGGGGAAATGCTGGTAGAAAAAGGTGGTGCGCTTGATTTGAAATTCAGACCCAGTGGAAACAGGGGTGGTGCGACACATAGTAATGTTTTTTTTTTTTTGTCTTTTTTTTTCTTCCACTTCTGAGAGCAAGCGCAGTCTGGAGCTCTGACTCTCACAAGGTGGCATGAAAAATGGCAGAAAAACACATGAGGAGAACGGAGTGTGTGTCAGGTGGTTTTTGTGTGAAATCAGGAAGTGTTTGAGCATGTTTCAAGTGTAGCGTCCTGTGTGTACATGTATGTATGTGTGTGTGTGTGTGTATGCGTGCGTTTGTCAGAAAAAAATGTTTCCAATGCTCATTTGTAGACACCATGGTAACAGATTTCATCTTAATTTGTCCAAAGAAATTCTGTCACTGCATTTGCATTGAAAACCACAGGTAAGAGTCTTTATAACCTAACACTAATCCCAGATCTAAATCCGACACTTACCCTGGTCTTAAGTAGCCTGGACAGCCATCCCTCTGTGTATTCAATTCTGAGAAAACGGTCTGGAATCAGGGGGGCTTGAATCCAAATATGAAGGTGGGACAAACAGGTACTGAGTAAACCAATTACAGATAAGATAGACGTGACACTTTTGTCAGAGAACTTTAAAAATACAAGGTGTAATCTGCAATTCAATCGTTATCGTTGACTCAAACAACCGACAACAGCTGTAAAGAGATTTGAGGACTGGGAAGTGACTTTGGCTTGTCACAAACAGAAGTTGGTGTGTATCATGTACTGCGAAGACTTGTGATTGGTCCAGTATAGAATACATCAGGCATAATCCACAGTGAATGGAGCAGTTCCAGACTTTTTCTCAGAATTGAATACACTGAGGAAACAGGATGGCTGACTAGACAAGGTCTTAACTCTAACTCTAGCTAAATCTGAGGCATCATTCTTCAAACATAACCAAAAAAATCGGCTCAAATTGTTTAACATTGATATTCACAGCTTCATTCTAATGTTTAGTTGGAACATCTTAAGCTTTTAGTTCATTTATTTTATAATTTATTGTGATTATTTATTTTTTTTTTTTTATTCACATCCTGTTTCTGAGGCTACCCCAGATCAGAACACTGCCCCTTTGTGCTTATACTGTAGGCACTAGGCATGATGGGTAATCACTTGATCCTCGTCTTTTCTCAGCCCACTAATTGCATGCTTAGCTTAGGATTTAGTCTGATGTGTAGGTTTTTTTTTTAATTATTTATGGGATCTGACAGTTTAGAGTAGGTTGAAGGATGGGGTAAGGGGGTGGGAGTATACAAATTAAACTTCATCCTGCTCCGAATGCTTTCTTTTCTTTTAATATATATTGTTTTGTTGTTTGGTTTTCATATTATATTTAAAATAAACTAAACAAACAAACAAACAAACAATTCTCCAATGGAAAGATCAGATTGGTTAGATCCAGGTTACATTTTTTTGGCCGGGCTGTGTACATGTATTGAGAAATGTTGGTGTGAAACATAACATCAATATTTTTGTATCCATGAGTTACACAAATGTACATTGGCACTATTTTCTTCTGGTGACTGGTTTGCAGAATGTGTGCTTATGTGGTTTTGTTAATATGTGGATGTATGAGTGTGTGTATTTGTGTGTAAAACAGCTACTATACAGACTTTGTGATCAGTGTTTCAACACCCGGGGTATTTTGTGAAGTGTAATAGTGTACAAGCGGGCAGAAAACATCAGATATGCAAGTGATTTTTTCAAAAATTCAGAGTGCAAATACAAACAGACAAAGAACACACAGGCACAGCAGAATTGACAATCATTCATTAAGATGACGTAGAACAGAACCGCATCCTCCAAGACAACATGAAACAACCTTTCCAGAAAACACATTCACATTTTGAAATCCCACGCTCCCGGCATGAGGAGAACAATTTATGTCACAAGAAGAGTCAAATTGAACTGTCCTGTAATTTTGGATGTTTTTTTTTTCCTCTCCAAAGTTTCAATGACGAACACATTCAGTGTTTCAGTCCAGAATCCTTATCTGTCTGTAATTGGTACAGAACATGAAGAAAACTTAAACGACAGATAAAATACACTTCCAAGCTGCACATTCCCACACATTCAGTTCCACAGGAGAGTGTTTGGTGTCCTGTTAAAAAACTGAAACACACAAGTAAGAGCTGCCATTAGATGATACCATTTGAACCCACAGGTTAAGCTGCTATTCTTCATTTTATCTTCTCTACGGCAGGGAAGCAGGAAAAACACACACCTGCTCCCTTGCTGGGAATTCTCATCCAAATTGGACATTTCTACCAAGAAACTGTAAATATTAGTCAGTATCTTGGCCTTTTCTTAATACTAACAGACAGAATTTCGATGATATTGTTGTAGCTGCAACTTTGATGGTACATGAGGATTTTGGATGAACATAAACCAGCAGTTTTAACTTGTGATCACTCCTATCTGTTTTTGTATGTGTGTGGTTTTTTGCAAGGAACTCCGGCTTGCATGCACGTTTAAGAAAGAAAGAGCTCACTATTTATGTGAAGCAGAAGTTGATAGAGTATCTACTTCCAGAGCTGCAGACAGATCATGTCTAGATATGATTGAGCTGGACCGCGCTCATAACCGAAATTGAAATGCGCCTCTGGGTTACAGAGTGAAATCAATTTTCTGTCTCCCTTGCCAAAACGCAGACGGCTGTGCGCCTCACTCCGACTCACAATGTTAAAAGTCCTCTAAAGTACATTTTGACCTTGACTTTCTTGTACTTCTTTTTCTTAGTAAGTTGACAAGCTGCCTGTTTGATTTGTGTGCACTTACATCATCGATCATCCCGTTTTCAGAATGCAGTTCCTGGAATAAAGACACTTCAAATGTGGAAAAGAAAGATTAATTGATCATATATATGAATCAGATCACCAAGATTTCTGATGGCGAATACCACATTTCTTCAAAGTCAATTCACAGCCTGGTCTTTGGTGATGACCTGATATAAAGATATAAAGATGGACATAATGATGGCTCCCTAAAAGTGAAACCAAACCATCTTGGTCTCCCCTTGATGGCTGGATACAAGTCATCAGCCCTCATCTTAACATTAGTCAGGAGAACCCGCCAAAAATATAGTACATATCCAATAAATTTTTCATCAAAGGTCATTTCTATCTTTTCAGTCAGATTTCATGGGGTGAATCTGTCTTCAAGGAGGTATTTTAAGTCAATTTATTCAATGGCATAAAAATGGCTGACTGATATCTGTAACGACCAAAATGACCAAAGAGTCCACAGAAAATAAATGAGGTGGATTTCACATCTCTGGCTCCAGATTGCATCACAGAAGCAAAAAATACAGCCCCACAACTGTGATATTCTGACTTCACTTTTACATTATTAAAAAACAGCATCGCTTTCCCCATATTTATACACAATGTATGATCTAACAGTAATACCATGTTTCCTCAAAGAGCAGCCCAAGCCTTTATTTCTCTGCTGCAAAAGATACCACGCTTTTATTTGAATCCTCTAGTGTTTCAGAAGATTAAAATCACTAAACACTAAGCAGAGTTTTTACTGTGTAAATGCTGTCTTTCTGTCATATTAGTGAGTTTCAACAAATGATAGTTTCAGTGAGAAGATAAGACACCACACCTGCAATGACTGAGATCAGACCATAACGCTGAAGGTGACTGATCTAGAGGTGGTGAAAATTGTTGAATCATGTTGATAGATAAATTAAATTAATGCGTTTGACTTCTAGATCCTCTGATACAGGTCATTCTTTTACTTTCTAGATAAATTCCACTGGTATTTTCAGTTGAAATTTGACACCATTGCAATGTGTACCTATTCTTTATCTGCTGCTAGGTAACCACCTTCAATGATGATGATTCTGGGCATAGCAATGTGATTGTAAAGCTATTGTATCCCAAAATTACTCATATCCCCCAAAATATTGGTCCTATCATCTTGCCGTTTTCACTAGTCTCTTACTTGATCAAAAATACATTAGTATGCCAAACTGCAGCAGTCAGCTCTTTCCAGATTTTGTGTAATGCCCAAGATACACACACAAACACAGTCCACTTTTCTTTTTATATTACTTTTTTTATTTTTTTAATCTGGACTGTAATTCAGAAGCAGCTTTTATTGCCTTGTGTCACTTTGACTGTAGATGTTAATAGAGAGCTGGTTGGTAATTGACTCCTGGTATTTATTTGAGGAAATATCTCATGTTTTACATAAATTAAACCAGATGTATGCGTGTTGATTTTTCAATGTATCAGTGCCACACAATTCTCAAATTACCTGTCAGTGACTTACAATTTTTAGAGAGCTGTTCATTTAAATTATATTGCAGATCAAATCTAGACTTAATAATAAAAGAATGCTGTATTCACAAATGGTAAAGATTTTCCTCTTGTACAGGTCTGTTTCAAATAAAGGCTTTCCTTCTGCAGTTGAGCAAAAAAAAAAAAAAAGGCCCCATCACTATTTGAGGAAACACAGTACTGGATGTGTCTCAGTGTGTGTGGGTTTCATTCCACTGCAGTTTCAGAAGCTGATGGGGCGGTTATCATTGCTGAGCTTGCAGATCTATCCCCTCTAACCTACTTCAGCCACCCACTTTGAATCCGCAGTTTTGACCTCCCGCTGGTCCAGTGCAACCAGTAAAACATGTTGTCAGAAACTAACTGCTACGCCTAGCTAATTATTCAACCACTCACATCTAATGTGAAGAAGAGAAACTATGAACAGTGTCTGCTATGATCTTGGTAGACGTGATCACAACCCTGCTGAAATGTTTTCATGGGCTGGGGATCATGTACACACAACAGATACATTCACATCGAGCCTCACAACTGACGAAATTTGTGTGATCTTACAAGTCCTTCAGTGTGCAGTAGGGTGAAAAATCTGCCTTCAGACACACATGTACATCAGCAGGAATGTTCTGGGATATGCATAGGGCCCGATTGGTTGAGCTGTTGAATGCTTTTTTTTTGTCTGAAATGGTTTCTTAGAGCTGCGTAATTGGAAGAGTTCTGCATGGACGTGAACAGAAAAAAACCCTCCTCAACCCAGTGGCTAGTAGTTAGGTGCCAATCACTCAAAGTCTAAAGAGATCATTTCAGGCATCTACAGTAGACACTTGTGTTTTTTGGCTGTATCCATTTCCAATGAGTTCTTTAAAACTGTCTTTTTTAGTTGTCTTTTTTAACAAATAGGAGAATCTTTTCCTAGAAACAATATAGACTTTACATACATAGTGATCTTGTTTGCGTTCTGTGTGCTATTTCGCAGTCAGCTAGCTGCTTCGACTTGTGCATTTGGCCTTCCACGCTCTGATTACATGTGAAAGCCAGCGTTTGGTGGGTCCCAAATTGTCTTGTAGTTCAAGACAGATTTTTTTTTTGTTTTTTTTTACAAAAAGTTTGCAAAGAGTCAATTGTGCAACAGTTTGTGGCAACAACTCATAAGAGCAAAGATCCCAGAGAGGACAAACCCCCTTAGGAGTCATCTAGCATGACTTGATACTCAGTTTCAGCTGACATTCTAGGAGATGAACAGTCTTTCCCAGAGTAGATTAGTTAGCCTCATCCAACAGTTCCCCTCAATGGATGATGTTCATAAAGCAAAGCCAGCCCTCCGGATGACCTCAATCAGTCTTCACAGCACATCAGTGCAACACACTCCCATCTTCAAGTCTTCAGGAAATCCAATCTTATGCTTCGTTCAAACAAGTGCTCCGATGCATCGAACCAGAAGGATTTATAAATGGATCCAGTTGGCAGATGTGACAGAGGTCAGATGAAAAATTGTCAAATTATTATCACTCTGATATATAAGACAATAAACCCCTTTGGTGAAGTGTAAAGGCTCTGGATGGACTAAGGGAGCAAAAGTCAGCTGTCTTGCCTGCTAACCCTGTGAGATGATGCAGTTTAGTGACTCCTCAGTTTGAGGTTCATTCTAAGAAGAGGGAACTTTTGAATATACAGCACAAACAGTAACTCTGCCACTAGTGAGCTAAATATACAACTGATCCAGTTTGGTGTCGGTGTGCTCCCTAGACTGTGGAGCACTACTGCATGAACAGGGCTGACATTTTGGAAGCGTTCCACTGAGGGACTGCTCCAAGGACGATTAAAACAAAGAGCTGCCAGCTACAGGCGAGCGGTCCACCATTCGCCATGTGACGTCCCCTATGAGACACAAAGACTGGTGGGACGGAGCGTCTGTGTGGTCCGCGCGACAAACACCGAGAGACATTTGTGAGGCGAGGACGTGTCACTGAGGAATCATGGACCAACTGGTGGAGCACAGACTGACAGAGTCACTGTGGTTGTCTGTCGGCCTATGTGTCTGTCTGTAGTCAGTCAACGTCCCTGTTTGCTGTCTCTGCTTTCCCCCCTCCCCGAGTCCAGAATCTGTGTTTTTCCAGTCCAGTCCGTTGCCTTTTACTCTTTCTAAAACATCCATGGTGTTATTTTTCTGCAGATATGATGCACCCTCTCTCCTTCCACTCCTCCTCCATCCTCTTCCACTCCTGCTGACCTCTCTCAAAATTCCTCAGATGTGCCTCTTCATGTGTAGCGCCAAGTGATCCGACCGAGAGAAACACCTGCAACCAAACACAGAGAAACAGAGAACAGCTTGTTAGCTTGTTACCAGTGCAGAGGAAAGAAGTTTGTTTTGTCGATTGGGCTAAACGTTGCTGTTAGCTAGTGAGTGCTGAGCCACTAATGCACACGCAATTAGTATATGTGTAACTAATTCATAATCAGCATTTTCAGCAGCACTCCTAATGACTTCAGCTGCACCATGAATAACTAGAGAGCCCGCAGATGGATCTGTTGAAACTGAGTGAAGGGAAGGGGGGGCCTCGCAAAACATGTGCTGTAAAACGATAGCTAAATTAGATGAATCGAAGCCTCTCATCTGCAAAACAGGCTTGCAGAATTGCTGGGGCGTAGCTGCAGAGTAAAAAAAGAAATTGCTTTGAATGTACATTGTCCTATTTATTTCCTTCTGCGAGAGGTTTATAAAAATGTTTGATTATTTTGTTCTGACTGCCATAAATTGACATAATACATGCTTTTAGCGGGAATTTTGTTTATTCCGTGCATGCCAACATACAGATGTAGTAATTATATTAGACGTAGTTTTCCATCTCCTTTAGATCAACACATCAACTATATTTGAATGTGCTTGTAGCTTCAAAGAGGCATGAACTTGCTCTGCTTTTTCTTTTGAGCCGCTGCTTGTTTATCAAGAAAATTGGAGGTGTAATCCCATGTGGGGGAAAAAGGAATGGAAAAACACATTTTATTGCATTACTCTTCAGTTTTAAGTGGAAAATCTTGAAAATATGTCAAAAATAGGGTTATCAACTGGACTGATTCATTGCCACTAATCATTTACTCCTGAGACTGAAGTTTGTACAGATAATAATAATCTCTAAATCAATCAAAAACACAATGAAAGTGTAGTTAAATTCAAGTCACAATTTTCCGACATTGTCTTTTTTATGTTGAACATGAATCTGTGAGCCGCAAATTTCCAAGAAAACCATTAAGGTTATTAAAACTGACTACCAGCTTGATTTGATTCCTGATCTGCACAAATATAACAACAAAAACAAGACCATGTTAATCCATGAAGACCCAGTGCTATTTTTGCATCAGTTCCCAAATTAATTTTTCCTCTCTATTTAACCTTTCTTAAGTGATTTATCACCATTTATTAGAATATTATCATCTATATTTATAATTTTTTTTACTGTGAATATTGTATATTCCTATATTTAATTAGGATGTTCATAAAAACTCAGTTCATTTAAAGGTTATTATATAAAAACAGAGAAAACTGCAGACTTTTTCAGTCAAATTCTTCACTGTCATTGATCCAACTCCATGGGTTTTACTGGTTAATCACAGTTGTGGAAGATGATGGTGTCTCCATGTTCACTAAGGAGCCTCTGAACGTCCAAATGGGTCATATCTGATGACCATGAAGAGACAACTAACTGCATTTTACATTAATTATTTACATGTATAATCAATGGATACACAGATATTCAACAGTTTTGATCGGTAGATGATTTTGGTCGCTAGAGGAGGTTTGGGTCTTTATGGGTTAAAGTTCCATTAGAACTCAGAAGCACCAAGGCCATTATAACTGAATTCATTCAGCTGAATTTGAGGAAGATCCATTAAAGTTAAGCAAATACGGAAAAAGAACTAATGTGCAGAGTCTTTTTCACTATTCAGGTTAGTCCATAATTACTTTGAACCAGATCCCAACATTGACCAATCTATTTACATTATCAAGGGACCAACGACCGGCTATGGAGCTGCTTCGACATACTGCATGTAAAAGGTTAAAGGTTAATTCAATTGTCTCTGCATTTCACCAATCCTAACACACTCAACCTGTAGCAGTAGCAATTAGCAGATTCGGACCATTGAACTGTCTTCAATAGAGACCAACTTCAGGTCTACATCAGTTCTTCTATTAGCGCCTATGTCTTGGGTACTGACAGGAGGTATGGATCCTGTTTGTAACCAAACTTCTAACAGGTCATTAACCTGCATGTATCTGTTTTTTTTAGGGTGGGGGAATCATGAGGAAACCCAGAGCATTGTAGCTGTGAGGTGAAAGTGCTAACCACTGCACCGTCACGCCACTCCTGTATGATGCATTCCCATTAGCAGTGGTATTAACATACTTCTCCCTCTTTTTCACATTGAAACTTTATGCAACATAAATGCCAAAGGTTGGTTGTGCAGATATTACCACACTACTGATCAATAAAAGAGCCTCTTGACTTGTTCAACCCTGGGCCGTTTGTTTTTAGTCAGAATCAGAATGTAACACAAAAAATGGATGACCCAGAAGCCAAATTACAATCAGAAAACAACAAAGATAAGACAAAATTTCTAACCATTGCTTTGTAATGCAACCTTTATTTTTGCACTTTTTGTCTCATGAAAGAAGTAATAAGTACTGCTGGATCTGCTTAGTGTTAGCTTAGTGCTGCACAGTTGCATTGGGCTGTTGTTTTATTTAACTATTAATGACATACGTCGATCTCAGGCTGCTAACTTCTTTTAAGTATTTGCCCATTGAAATGCTTGTTTGAGCTGTCCAACAATAGGTTTCATTGAACTTTCAGCTGACATTCATCTGTTTACTTGGATGTACATACAGCATATTGCTGAAAGCATTGTGTTGTATTACCGTGGCAACACAGATGGAAGACGCTACATGAAAATCTACTTGATTCATAAAAGAGCAATGTTACCAGCATGTGACTGAGAAATTAGAAAAACTGTATCTCATAGTGATGCTAAAATGCACCATACAACACCGGCCATATGTCAGTCGCCACTGGAAATAAACAAAACAGAGCGATTTTAAAGGTTTATGTTCGTTTTGCATGCTGGTGATCTTATGTCAACTCAATTTCGACCATATTTACTGTCACTACTCATTAATATTGTTCTGCTCCTGTTCAATGACATTGGTGTTTAACTTTAGATAGTGTTAGAAAAGGGGATATAATTATTGTATGTAAACTCAAGGATCATTAACGACTGACATTTGCAATGATGTTGAGTAACAGTGACATAAAACATATAAAGTAAAAATGCATAAAATTATGAACCAGTAAAAAAAAAAAAACAGATAAATATACCACATGCAGACAGAAGATGCATAATTTTTGACCATAGATTTTAATCCATTAAACTAGACCAGATGGCTCAGTTGTAGTTAGCTAATGTCAGACAAATGAACAACTCCCAACGCAACACAAACACTTGTGCTTGTATGCATCTTACATATTGAAGCTTTGTTTTACTTGTTAAATAATTAAAAATGTACACATTAATTTTGAAGCACAAAAAATGGATAATTAAAACCTGTGTGCACTGAAAGAAAGTACGAGTAAATAAGTGCTTGTGCTGTTTAAATGTGATTATTACACCAAAATTAAGGCTCCGAGATTCATTGTCCCGTGACTCTATGCACTGCAGGCCCTCGAGCATCCACATCACATAATTAGTCTTTCTTTTAATGCTAATTTCTTTAGACTCTCTTTATAACAACATGCAATCTGGTAGACACTCCTCAATTCCTGAAATAAAACAAAAACAAATATTACACTTAAAGCCAAAAGCATTTAAACTGTTGATGCTTTTTCTGTTCTGTTTTTTTTTTTTTTTTTGTTGACACCCGTTTCAGATTGGCTCTTTCCACTGAGGCAGAGGCAACTGTCTAAGACGTCGAGATGAATCAGTGTTTGGCCAAAAGGGGGAGTTTCACTGTGATGAGCCACCAGTCATCTGTCTTACTGTCACACCTGCATGCATGTGTGTGCATATGTGTGTGTTCCTGCGCGTGCATGCTAACAAACACACGTGGGATTAGCAACCGGCTCAGGAGAGGTGTTTTTTTTTTATATATGTGTGTGTGTAAATGCATGTGCGCTCAGTGAGACAGATGGTAAAGTATGAGTCACGACTCGGGGGCACGACACCAGCTGGCACACCGTGGGTCTGTCTCCACCTCCCCACCCACTCACCCCCTCCCCACACGCACACACACACACACACACCCATCCTCAATCTTCCACCCCGTCTTGTCTGTCTCCCCTGTTTCCCCTCTTCCTTCATCTCAGCAGGGTGCAAGTGTGTGTTTTTTTGTGTGCCGGGGCTGGAGGGGTTGGAGTTGGACACCCTGTGACACATGACAGAGGTGGGCCCGAATTAGGGATGTGCCTGGAGGGGAGGGGTGGGCGGGTTCTGGAGGTGCAGGAGGGAGGTATACTGTATTTACAGTCTGTCCAGCTGATACCTGATTAAGACGACATGCCTC
>JAPTGZ010000013.1:17271922-17288084 GCA_029814645.1 Fowleria isostigma
TGGTGAGATGAGACCAGGAGAGGAGAAAAGTGGAGTCTGAGAGAAGTGCTGCTGCAGAAGTGGATTAAGGAGGCTGTAGATAGTCTGAGGAGGAGGAGGATGAAGAGGTGGGGGGTGGAGGGTGGGGAAGGGGGGGTGATAATTAGGCCAGTCACACAGCATAATGGCAAGAAACCACAGTCTGCCAGCTGCGTCCAGCTCAGAACATGTCACCTGCATCAGTCACATCCCATCTGGAGCAGCGCTGGTGCTTGAATAAAGACACACTGACACACTGACCAGCTCTGCTTGAGTGGCCCGGCAACAAAAACAGGCTTAATTTGCTGAATTATCAAAGGGACACGATCAATGGCCTTAAAAGACAGTCAGGACTGAAAAAAAGAGTGCTCGTACCCGCACCAGCTGTTTCGAAATTCGACCATTGTTTGCGGATTTCACGCCGCAAAGAATCAATAGCATATACAGTATGTCGTGTTCCAATTAAAAAGGTATTTTCGTGGTGTGTTAAATGTCAGCGACGGTGCGATTTCACCTCAGCCAACAGCACAAACCGAGGGGAAATGAGAAAACAATAATCTTGACATATGACCCGTTCAAGTGCGTTTGTGTTGCGTTCGAAGTGAGTGGCCATGTTACGCAGCAGGACTGGTGGAAAATTGGATGGTGAGAAACAGAGGCGCTTAAGGTTGCAGCAGTGATGAGGTGATAAATGAACAAGTGTGGAGATGATGACCTCCATGCAGCAGCACTGAACGACACACAAACATCAAACTCATTACTTTTCATTATTAATGATTTCATCCCTTTCAGACGAGCATAGCATTGGCTCAAACTATTTGATACAGAAATTAGCTTTAATTATGCAAATTTAGCATTATGTCATTAAATATGTGTGATTTTGCAAAAAATTTCAGTAGATAGAGCTGAAAATATGATAAAGCCAGGTGGAAAATTATTTTTAATTTTGTTTACACACAAGATAAAAAAAAAATGACAAAGGGATTTCAGGATATATGCTTTATTATCCTAGAAAATAAAAAATATACTGTCCATAGACTTTAAAAAACAACAATTTTTACCATATTTTTGAAATAAAATGTCACATAAATCAGGCCAGGAATGATTTATTGCCAAAGCGCTCTGTAAATATCTTCAGGATACGAGTAAGTATAAAGTTTGGTGTTCATAGGTCATGACAGACTTCAGTAAACAGACGGGACTTGGCATATCGTGTTAGAATGCTAACTTCTTGGTAAACTTGGGAGAAACTTACCGCCGCAATAAACAAACTGTAATAAAATAAACACCTTATTGTATATTATGTAAAGTATTGTGCTGTAGAAAAGCCCAACCAGGGACAGGAGCTAGAAATTAGTATTAGCTATAAGCTCTATATTCATCACATCAGCTGCAAGCCTGTAACTATGTTTGACTGCATTGTCCTTGACAAATAAATACATTTTTTCAACATTTTCTTTGTAGCAGCTTGAAAGAAGACATATTGAAGGAGTAAACCAGCCCAAAATGTCATAATTGACCAGTACATGAAAAATGTGTTTTTGCCTGCTGTGTCTCACCTTAAGATTGATGCATTAGCGCAATATCAACATGTTCAATGGCAATATGTTGAAGTCACATGACCATAGAATGAGTGGCACTTACAGGCACATCCAGGTTAATTCTCCAGATGGTGCTGATGAGGATCTGGAGTCGGTCCCTGAGCGCCTTCAATGGCAGCTCACTGCTCCTAATGTGCTAATGCTAATGCTAACGCTAAGTAATGTTTGTATAAGGATGAGACTGAATTTACATAGGGGGATAATAAAGCGAGTTAATCTTTCATCTGATTCTTTAAGTCTGACTCAAAAAAAAAAAGGAAAAGAACAATAAGAACATCTCTATCAGTTGTTCAAACAAAAACATGGAGAATTATCGATGAACTAGATGCGGTTTTTAAACGTTATGTAGTGCAACCATGATTTATCTAAAAATGACATGATTCTCTTTACATGCCTCACATTTACATTAGTATTTATAAGTAAATTATTCAGGATTTGTAATTTTTTTTTTTTTTGACTTTGAGTTGAGTTTATTTATTTAAAATAGGGGCAACACATATTAATGAAATATACATGTAAATATGCAAGATTATAGCCAATGGCTAATTTCCATCTTAGTTTTTGTAAATAAAATCAATTTCAATCATCTGTTCTATATGGTCAAAGTCACTTTCTCAAACACCTTATTTCACCTGAAAAAAAAAAAAAAAAAGTACAATTCAAGCATGTTGTGCACAACTTTGAAAAGAAAATAAATTTCCATCGATTTTGTATGGAGTGATTTCAACCGCGTTTTCAAAACAGCAGTCATGGACAGAGATTTTGACACTTTAAATGTTTACAAAATGCAATTTCTCTGCTGTTAAAACTCACAAAATGCAGTCGAGCAGAAATGCAGGCATGACATTATTGACCACCATGTCGTGCCTGATTTTATTGGCTTAAATGTGTGTAAACTGTGAGATTCTAAGCTTCCTGGTGCAACTTTAATGGTGCCTTTATGACAATCAAAGCTGATTTATGATGCATTTCACCATGTCATACAGGGTAGAATGTTGCTCACTTTACAAATGGTAGCAGATTGCAAGTTTTTCCTTAAGTATAACACAAGAAATGTGCGTGGAACAGATAAAAACGCAATGTAAAACAGGTCTCAGAAATCATTTTATACCAATATGCCTTCACATTATTTAAGTTTAAGTATTAATTTGTTTATTTTCCTCACTGAAAGCTTGTCCATTTTTCCAATTCCTGACACTTCTGTATAAGTTAAGTCATTATATAACATTCATAATTACATTTTTAAAAAATGTCAATAGTTGTTATGATACTGAAAGGCTAACAGTGTTTCCCTAGTTTAATACTCAAGATGTAGGCGAATTATAACCAACTTCTATTGGACATCTCAAACACAGAACAAGTTCTCACGCTGAAAAAAAATGGGAAACGCTCTGAATCATATCAACTGATCATGACTTAAAAATTAAACTCTGAATTTTGCAAGAATATAAAACTATGTTCAGGTATTACCAGAGTTTAAGATGTAAGAAAAATCAATTGCACTGAAAGTACTATGATTGATGGATACTACCACTCAGATTTTATTTCACCTAAAATAATGTTCCTGCCAGTTAAACACTATTCAGTCATTTATTTTCTATAACTAAAATTTATGGCCCATCCATGCACGCCTGTCCCTGTTGTGGACACGTATGCCTTCATAGTACTCACTTCCCAGAAACACCCAGAGCAGCAGGTCTGGGCCATCCGGCTCTGGCCAATGAAATTCCCAGGAGGCAAGGATGCCTGACTGTGTTGCCTAGTAACGGGAGCAAGGACGTAGAGAGTGTGTTTGTGTGTGTGTGGGGGGCGCTGAAACATGAGGAGGCAGTAGTCAGTGCATCTGGCTGGATCTGGCAACGGCACGCCGCCATGCCACCGGCCAATTACCGAGCACGCTGGCAGAGCACGGAGGCAGTTGCCTAGCGACGGTAACCGTAGAGCTGTATGGGGCAAGGTAGAGGGAGGGGGTGGGAGACGAGGGGGGAGAGAGAGGAGAGAGGAAGGGGCTGCAGTGGCGGCGGTGGTGGTTGTAGTCGTGGTAGTGGTGCAGGAGGATGAGGAGGAGGGGGGCACTGAGAGACCAGAGCCTGCAGCAGTACATAAGCACTCAGCTACTGACTCCTCCAACGATACGCTGCCCCCCGTTGCCTAGCAACAGGACCCCCCCCTCTTCTCCGTGCTCCTCTCCCTTAAGATGCCCTCATACAAACAGGCAAGTGGAGCAGGTACACACTCCTCAAAAACACACAGTGGAAAAGAGAAGGTTACTTTAAAATACAACACTGCACACAATGTAACTGATTGGCTGATTTAAATGGCAATCATTAAACTAATCCACTGGATTAGCCTGAACTCTGCAGCATAATCTGATTATGCTCTGTTACTTTTGGATTACTTTGCCTGTAAAACATATAATGTAGATTAATATGAAGCTAAGTGGATTATTCCTTCTGATGCGAAGAATCACAATTGTGGACAGTGCTCTTGCAAAAACATTATTTATTGCGTTTTATTCAATAAAATCCCCATTAGCAGGCTCCATTCACTCTTTTCAATCAAATATGATGTGCTATTAACATGCTTTTTCCCCTCTGAAAACGTTTTTTGAGGTAATCAAATGAGCTATCGTATATTCCTCATCTGTAATCTGATATCTTGGTGTTTCCCAAGTCACTGTAATCCCATTATGTGTAATCTGTTACTTCCGATTTCTCTTGCACACACACACACACACACATATACATATATATGCTTGCATCCAGTCACTCCAGCCTCTCAGGTGCCAGTGTTTGAAGTTAATTGCATTCCCTCCATTAGCCAGAGCTGGAGCAGGGCATCCGGGTCTCCGAGGTCATTAGAGGCACTCGGAGAACGTTTTATAGGCTCCAGACCACAACTAGCACTGTGGGCTCGGAGAAGATGAGGGGGGAAACGGGTTTAGAGGGAGGAAATGATGGATGAGGGAACTGATGGAGAAATAAAATGTGTTAGAGGGACACTAAAACTGCACAGCTTTACACCTAAACTCAGAAGAGGAGCCATAATCTTTATTTATTAGAAAATAAGGACCAATTAACAGCTCAATATGTAAGATTTGTATGTTCTCATGTGCTTAGGTGAAGTTAGTTTTATGTAAACATTATCTGATTCTCTCTCTAAACTACAACTGTCAATGTATAAAAACAATCTGGACACTGACTTCTACGTAGATCTGTTCCACAAAATGCGTCTTTGGTGCCTTCCCTCTGCTCTTCTACAGTAGCAACATTTAACTTTGAAATGTCACATCAGCAAAATTTTGCTTATGTCTTCTACAAACTCCACTCATTAGTACTTAAGCACCTCTGTATCTCCAATAGTTTTACTGGTCTAATATCTGTCTGCTTGAATTGATTCATAGCGAAATCTAAAATCCACTCAATAAAATGATGACTGCACATACCTTTACTGAGCACACTGGACAATTACCCAAAGAAATTTCATTTAAAGATAATTTTTTGTAAAAATAAAATAAAAATAAATAAAATAACATAAAATAATAATAATTTTCTGTTTTTATTTTGTCATTGTATGGATGTTTGTCTGTCTATGTCAGCCCTGCAATGAACTAGCCCCAGAAAGCCTGCAACCCTCTCATTTCATACGGTTCAGAACATAGATGGAAGAATTTGGTCATTATGAGTCATTTCTTTTGCCATGTGTTTTTTATGCCTGGTCATATTAAATAAATGATGAAAATAACAATAGTTTAGACTAGAAAAAGCCCTTGGCGAAGGTTTGGAAAAATTGTGGGTTTCACTACTAAATTATTATGGGCCATCTTTAATCATAGTCACAAACTTTTTCTTTTTAACCTCTTAACACCTGAACTTATGTACAAGTATATTAAAAAACAAATGATTTGTGCTTTTTGTTCTTGAGCATATTGTTAGCCTCATAGCATAATCGCGGAATGATATTTACATAATTTCGCTGTCCTAATACTGCTGCTTCATTTTGTATTATTGGTTATGTTCTGTAAAAAATACAATTTAGGCCAAACTTTTCCATGCCAAGGCCCCCCAAACAGCATTAGCTTCTGGCCAGTGCCCCTCTTTGTAATCCTATTGACAATACTATAAAATATGTCAACAAACATTGACTTTTAGGATGTGGTTTTGTACTTTTATTCACTATACAATAGTTATTAAATTTGTTAAGTATAAGAATATTATTAACTGACATATTTCCACACTGTATATTCATAATAATTCTTGATAATTAGCATTATATTTTTATGTTGTTTTGTTTTGCATTTGTTTCCTTATCTTTCCTCTAATTTTCTGAGCCCCCCCTAGCAGCCCCCTAGGTGGCCATGGCTCCCACTTTGAGACCACTAACTTAGGCAATTATGCTATGAGGCTTTCAATGTGCTTAAAATGTGATTGTTTATTTTACTATAGCACAAAAATTAAATCAAATTTTGGTTATGTTGCAAATTTGTAACAACAGGCATAATGGTCAGTTACAGGCTGCCAAAGGTTCCTAGGTATGGATCAAATATGCTAGAACATCAAGGGAATACATACGTTATCTGAGCTAATTCTATAATAGATGCAAATTTACAACAGCCAGTGTTGAGCCCTGTCATTTTCCTCTTAACTTAGTGCTGTCCATTTCTAAAACCATGAAATAAAAATAAAATTACTTATGAATATACTGTTCAGAAGCACCGTGTTGATATGAAACATTTTTGGAATAAAATGTATTTGTGATGTGCAGAAATATATAGCAACAACAGTCACCGTATTTGTGTTTGAAAATAGTCACTCTAAACTCAGGCTCAAAAATTTTAGTCACATATTTGGTGCAAACTGGTCATTTTTAAAAGAGACACAAAGAGCACAGTGATAAAATAGTAAGGCTGCGTACAGATAGACTCACAGCATGTACGACTGATACACAGCGAAAGGAGGAGAGAGTAGATAGAGATAAAGATGAAAAAACTCAGAGATCCAGAGAGGGAGGAATATGAGAAATAGAGAGACATAGTGGCAGAGATGGCAGAAAAAGCCAACAGGCCTCGCGTTTTACCCGTTCCCTCACCCTGCCCAAAATCTAATTGTACCATTCCTTATCTGCCATAAGCCTATTCACAAAAAGCTCTACAGGGCACTGTCATTTCAACTCAGCCGCTCTAATTCCAGATTAAATCGTAGCCTTTTCTCCGTCAGTAATTTATGGAAATAACAACTAAGAAAAAGAGGATTTGAGTAATGACATCTTTAAACTTGTCAGGATAATGGCTCTCTGAATGGGCGAGCCTGTGGCACTGCTGTCTTTTTCTGAAGAGGGTCTCTGTGCTGTACTGTACCTCCCCCCGGTCCCTGTCTTCTTCTGTCTTCATCTACTCTTTGTTTCACTCCACGTCACTCTCACTCCTCTTCCCTTTCTTTTGCTTTGTGTTGTCTTTTGTCATCTAATGTCTACATCCGCCCCCCTCCCCACTTCAACCTTCTTACCTTCCTGGTTTGAATAACAAGACAGATGTTCCTCTGGTAGATGCTTTTATCCAAAGCACCTTAAGTGACAGTGATGAGCTCTGGGGGAAGGGAACTGAGCCCTTAAGGTGCTATATGTGTCATTGTACTCCATTAAAATGGCATTATATCAATTTGAAACCCTTTTGCTTGATGCAGAATGCAAGTAATCCCATACAGGCTTACAACTTACATGGTCTTTAAGATTTATGTTACTAAAATGTATTTAAAATAAACAGATAAAAGACTGTTGTGTATTTTATGTGCTGATTAACCTGGTTTTAGGTCTGTTAGACCAATAATGCCATCATTGGTGGCATGGTGGTGCAGTGGTTAGCACTGTTGCCTCACAGCGAGAAGGTCCTGAGTTTGATTCCAACACCAGGGATCTTTCTGTGTGGAGTTTGCATGTTCATCCTGTGTTTGCATGGGTTCTCCCCAGATACTTTGGCTTCCTCCCATCATCCAAAGACATGATCAGTTAATTTGTTAATCTAAATTGTCTGTTGGTGTGAATGTGACAGTGAGTGGTTGTTTGTCCAATTCCTCATTGATTCTCACTGAATGAGGGAATAAAAGAGTACAAAAGGGTTTGTTTGCATTAACTGTCTTTTACATATCCATCTGCACAGAAAATATAACATATACAGTATGCACAAATAATAATAACAGATGACCCCAGGTCCGGTGCTAGTAAAATACATGTGAAATGCTTGTTGGAGCTGTGGTAGATCATAGATTCTAGTGTAGCTGAGTAATATGCTGCTACATAGTGTGTTTCATGTACTGTTTGTGCTCCCATTTCCTATGAATTACACTGGAGTCACGGCAGGACCGGTGGCACACAGCCATGGTACTGGAGGGCTGTTGTGTACAAGCATCACTAAGTAGCATATCAACCATGTGACATTCCTGTAAATGAATGGCATGCCGTGGACAAATGTTTTTCTAATATTGGAGTTTTTTCCCACTTTGAACAAATGGAAGTTTTGACAGTGTTATCAATGTCTTACCCTGATGTTGTCTTTACTCCTGAAATATAGCCATACTTTGGAGCATTTCTGTTTCAACCCCATTGACGATGTTCTACACCAAAACAAGACTATTTTAATGGTCATTTATTCACACCAGGAAAAAAATACTGTAAATGAAAGGAAGGCTACAGGCATAGCCAAAACATGTCATGGTAAGATAAACTTTTACTATCTGTTTGACAAAAACGAAAAAAACAAATCCATCCAGAAAGGAGCCATGGTTCAGTTTGACTTGGACCAACAACACATATTCTGGTCACACCAAACACTAGCTACAACTGCATGTTGAAATGGCAACATTTGACATTTGGATCATGCATACTTTTTTTTGCAGGGATTTTGACATTTCAGTCATGTTCAACTAACACAAGTTTGGTAGGTCACCATTAAAACAGTGTGACAAAAGGCCTGGCTATACAAGACTGTTGATCATAGCCATCCAAAACAAATGTAAAGGAACTAGACTAAGACCATATGTTTTGTTTAGCTACTTAGTCTGGAGATTTCACACTATACCTACAGTCCGAGCCAAACAAGGAAGGTGCAAAAGTGCCAGATACAACCTCTGACTTCAGTCTTGCTCTTGATAATTTGTTTGTTTGTAAACCTGGTAGTTGTTAATAATTGTTGGTTGCAGCCTGTATTCATCAGTGCCTCATTTGCATCTCACTCATCAATAGTTATGTAAAATCTCTACACGGTTTGAGGAAATACAAAATGATACTTGACTGAAATCATCTCCACTGCGTTGGTGCTACTATTTCACTCCAGCCTTTTGCTTGTCTGGGTATTTTGACTGGACTGCAGCTGTTGCACTGTTCTCCCATCGCTGGCCCAGTTGGCATGGAGTTTAATCCCAGCGGCTGTAGACAAGTCACACTGGGGAAATCAATGATCGCGTGTGTGCCCGTTGTTCCAGTCTGGCTCACACCTAAATCTGTGGTGGGCACCGTTCAGGGTGTGATCACACTTAGACCTTAACATACAGTAGTTGACAAGTTGATTTCGTGGTAGATTCACACCCATCGAATAGAGGTGAGCCAGAAGGGGTAAACAAGTCATGTGCAGCTTCTTTGTCTGAGAGCTTTAGTATTCAGTCAAGCTGGGAGTCTAAGGGTAAAGGAAAGCCAATCGAATTTAAGTCCCTGTAACTTCATTTAACATGATGGACGCTCCGCTCTGTACCTTCAAGAAATAGGAACACAGTTGCATCAGCCTATCCTGGAGCTCAGCATGCATTTGATTTGCTATTTTTGAGCTGTCAGCCACCAGCTACCAGATGTCAAAACCCATGCTGTTATTCAGCTAATACCTTTCTTTCAGGGAGTAGTTTTGTTCTGACCTTCCCCACAAAAGCAAAGTTGTAAACTTGCAATAAAATATCACATCATCCATAACAGCTGACATTAAAAAAGCCCTCATCTCCTCTTCACATTTTTAAACATATTTTTCTTGAGTTTAAATAATCTTATTACTGCCAATCTCCAACCCCAAATGGAGAACTACTGCCCTAGACTTATAGGATCCATAGAGGACAAGAGGGCCTGAAATAAACTGGGGAAATGGCGGCCTATCCAGGTCAATCCATCCATCACTGTGCAGTTACTCAGACGGAGGACAGCTCCCCGACAGGGGTCTGAGTGGTTTAGGATTGAGATGGAAGAGCGAGAGAGTTATAGCTCCTGAACCCTCCCCCCTTCCATCTTGAGAAGAACCTTGACAAGGAGGACCTGTCCTGGTTTGGCACAGAGAGGTACTTAAGTAGAAGGAGAGGGATAAGAGAAGTGGGTTTTCTAAAATCATCACATTTTTATCTTACATGGTAAAATTTCCATACGGCACCATGGGGACCTGGCTTTAAGTCTGTTTCACGATTATAGAGCTGTTTCTTCTTTGACATGCGTATCATTTCTGTGCATTTTGTACTTGTTCCAAGAATGTGAAGCAGGTGGATTTTCCACAATTATCTCAGGGCAGGTTATCTAGAAATACTGTAGGGCCAAGTGGAAATGGTCTTCACTGAAAACAGCCCACAGTTTATATCTGTCTTCGGGGAAAAAAATTCTACTCTAGCTCCTTGGTTTCAACACAGTGCCCTCTTTACTGTGCAGCAGTCATTTGGCTTCAGGACTGAGTCGTTTTGACCTGCCACCGACAATGAGATTCAATCAATTTCATCAGTAGCAGGTGTATCAGATGGCTACTCAGTCTGGTAACAGAGTTGTCCTCAGAGATGCCTCGCTGAAAATCTCACAGGGCCAATTATTGATATTAAATATATAAAGTGTTTCCGTCCATCTGTTTCAATTTGCACTTTAACGTTTTATTTACTGTTGGCAGAGGTGAAAAAGGTGTGTAGTTAAAGGTAAATGCAAGAAGATGAAATGGAAACTGATTCAGCAAATAAAAGTGGGTGTGTGGACCAATAAGGAGAATACAATGTCCTGGAATCAGTACAAGACACAAAAATACATGCCATATTAGATGTGAAGCAACAATAAAATGCCACTATATAGGAAATGCTACAGAAGTAAATGTTACAGGTAAATTCTGAGGAGCAATTGGAAGTGTTTCAATATGTGCTATGTGAATAAGAACAGATGTTTGCACGTGGTTCAGTGGGACAGCTTCAGTTTTAAAAAGATGGAATAAATTCTTCATCAACTACCCCTATTGTATCTATCAGGTCCTCATTTAACATTGCAATTACTATGTTGCATGATTTATTATATCTAACGCAAAAAACTAAATGGGAAACTACTGGGAAAGTATTTTATTTCCCAGTAAGGTATACATCATTAAAACAGAGAAATACTTGACATCTATCAATTACTGTTACAGTCCTCACCCTGGATTTTGCCATAAATGGAACAGGTTAAACATGCTTTGACTAATAACATATCCCTACAGGATGGAAAATGCATTATTTAGCATTTTCTTTTCCAAGTTTTCTGGAAATTGGGTTTAAATTGGCAATGAATTATAACGGAATCCTGAAATGACAACTACATGAATTTGGATGTCGGTTCTCCAAACACAAAAGGGAATATGATGTTTTGATGAATATTTGTTATTAATATGGGTATTGCAAATGGTGTACATCTCATAGGACAGTGATGAGTCTAACCTGTGTGTGTCCTTTGATGGGCCTTTAGGTGGGAGCTCTTGGTGTAGACCTTCCTGCAGCCGTTGAACTGACAGCGGTGAATCCTCTTCTTGTTCTCCGGTAGCTCCCCTACCCCTATGACGCAGGCAGCCCCTTCGTCTTCATCCTTCATCCGAACTGGGAGTGCATGTGCCGCCACTAGCCGAGCAGCGCTGAGGCCCACCTTCCTGGCCACCAGTTTCAGGGTCAGCGTCCCGTCAGCCGAGGCCGTCAGCGTCTGGTTGGGTTTGACGAGATGCCGCCCCAGTTCTGGTGACGATGGTGGTGTGAGTGAAGTTACGGCACTCAGCTGAGCCTGGTTAACTCCTTCTGCCCCTTCGATGTTCTCTAGCCCCTGTCCCTTGGGTTTGATGTCCCTTTTCATCGTGCCGGCAGTAGGTAAGTACTTTCGGGTTGGGCAGAGGACCACCGGAGGTGGGCTGGGGGGTTCAGGGAGGCTTGGCAGGCTTGGGAGCAGACTGTCGGACAGGTCTTCTTCACCATCCTCCTTTAGGTAGGCTGGAGTTAGGAGGCCGTCCAAGTCCTGGTCAAAGAGCTCAGACAGACGCTTGGGCTCTGTCTGCAGATAACGCTCCAGTTCTAGGCAAGTCTGGAAGAAAGAAAGTGGGAGAAAACTCTCAGGCAAGACAATATATGCACTGAATGATTTTGAAAGGACTAACATGTGATACTCTTTCATATCTCATAGAATTGTATCAGAAATCAAGAGTTTTTAGTCACAAACTATAACATTTTATAAAAACGGAAACCTTGGAGTGTGACTATTTGCAAGATGTCATCTAGATTAATTTTCAGTTTCTTTTGTGTACCTTTAACACTGTTCTCATCATGTTAGTATAAATCAGATTGAAATTTGAGGATTTAGAAAAGTTTGTTTGTTGCATTTGGCAGCAAGAATAATGCAGAATACTGTTGGTGACAAATTTAAATGACCAGTGACCATCTTTAGGAGGCAGTAGAACTAAAGAGGAAGAAAAGCAAAACAAATAGACAAAGCTACTGTTTCCCTTGCAGCATCATCCGTCTCCACCATACCCATCACTTGTCTGCGTGTCAAACTGGATTCTGACATTTATCTGACATTTGGTAATGATTTGTTGCTCCCTGTTTAGCACTGGAGAAACTGCAGTTCTTGTTGACAATGACTAAACTTCACCATTTGCATTTGCAAATATATACACATATACAGATTTGTCTTGAGGGAATAACACGGATTAACCACATTAGGCTAAACAATCAAGATGAGGAGAGCATAACACTCACAATTTTACTTTTATGTTGGAAATGTGTAAAATTCACTTGAAAAGGCTGTAAAATCAGCTGTAAGGACACCAATATGAGCTCACACTTACACCGCTCATATCCCCTTTGACAGTTTCAACATTCATCAGATCATTCGATATGCCCTTATGCACTGTAGAGGGAGAATCTGCATGGTGCCATCCTCTCACCCAGACAGGCAACTTAGCAGCTCTGCCAGCTGTCACATACGTGCATGCACAGATAGCCACCAAGACAGCCAGGATTACCTGGCAGCTCCGGGAAAGATGGCTGATTACACACACTGATTGATTACAGCCGCTCTAGTGTGGGGCAAAAAGGAGGCGAGTGGATACCAAGAGGAGAACTCCTAAACTGTATAAAACTCCTATCAAACAACATTTTATAGGGCTTTGACAAGCCATGTGTGCACCGGCTTCCACTGAGCCAAGATAGGAAGATTTATTCAGCTGTAGTTATGGTCTGCTTCATCCCTATTACTCCAAACACCTCTCCCCGCGGAGGGCAAATAAAAAGGCTGCATCCCCGATTTGTGTGAACTGGCATCCTGAGAAGTCTATTACTTTACAACAAGCTGGCAAGGTTCTGAGAGGAGAGCCAGCGAGGGAAAGAGATGCTCCATGTCCAAGGATGAAGCTATTATGTTTGAATGGACGGCGCCAGTTTGATCCCAGGGATCGTTGTGTTTCACTTGTAGCTGCTAACCCATTTTGACAGCTGAGATGGAGGCTAGCAGCTCCACTGGGCTCGTGCAACTCGCCACTTCATTTGTGTGTAAATAGGCACTGACAGACAGAGCAGCGAGTTCCATTATCAGGAATAAGATTGTACAGACTGAACACATCAGAGACATTTACAATCTTACAACCCCACCAACCCCCAACCCCCACCACCTTACTCCACCCCATCCCACCTCTTTTCTTGTTTGCACCTTCTAAAAATAAAGCTGCACTTCTTCTTCTTCTTCTTCTTTTTGGGAGGGGGGTGTCTGTTGCTAAGGGAGTATGATTTCTCCTCGAAGTCTTCCAGGAACAAAAAGGGATTTGGAGTTGTTTTTTGACTGTTTACTGTATTTGCATACTGACATCAAATTAAAAATCTGCTCAAGACCACATCTGCTGTGAGAAGTGAAGATAATGTGCCCTGCCTCCTCCCTCCACGACATGTTTTCTTCTTTGAAGGCTTAAATAATAACTTCTTTCATGCGCTATCTAAAGGGTCTGCACTGTTTCCTTGAAGGCTGCGGCCGATGAATTAAAAGAGAAGGGTTATTTTCCTTCATCCCGTCTTTGAGAGCACAATTAAAAACTGAAGGCGTTGAGACAGGATGAAGAGAATAGCGTGAGGTGCAGCACAGTGGTCGAGTGAATGCCAGAAACATGGTGGGTGCTATATTTCAACTCCTTCACCACATGCCTATTGCTTTCACTCATTCTTACTGTTACCCTTTTCCTTCCACCTCACCCCTTCCCTATCGATTCCTTAAAAATCACTCATTTTCCTCTTTTCCCACTCCTTTCTCCTCCTTGTTGTCGCCTCCTCCTCCTCCTCCTCCCAAGGTGAAGACTAATTATCCGCTAAAACCAGCCAGTTAAAGGGGACTTTATTCAGCAAAACGCTGAGGACTGCAAACCAAGGTGAGTGTGTTGAGTGTGTGTGTGAGGTAGAGATAGTTCAAGGGAGCGGAAAAGAGGATAGAGACGGATAAGTGAGAAGGGATGCTGAGTGGAAGGTGAAGACGAAGGAGGAGGACGAGGAGGAGGAGAGATGGAGGGACAAGGTGAAGGAGGCAAGAGGAAAACAGGATGGGGGGGGAGGCGAAGAGCGAAGGAAGGTCTTGACTTCATTTTCTCTGCGGGGGGTGAATCCTTTTTGGAAGTGTGACATTTGGCGTAACAGGATCCTGTCAGCGGGCAAGCCACAGGCCTCGCACATACATAACATGTGAGCACACACACAGAAACGGGTTCACGCACACTAAATGTTAGGTCATGACTGGGTAGGGTGTGTGCTTGGCTGTTGTCATGACGATGCCTGCCGCTTGTGTGAATACAGTACAGAATAATGCAAGATGTTTGACAAGGTGCGGGAAGATGAAAGGGGCTGCAGGTGAGGGGATGGCAGGTACAACAGGCTTAGTGTGTCACTCTCCATTCGTCTTCCCCTTCCCTTTCTCCCATCACTCCATCAAGACCTTCCCCCGCTTCCCCCTTCCACCCCACTCTTCCCCCAGGTGGTGACATTAACATTGTTAGAGAGAAGGTCATGCAGTTGATCAGCGGTTTCTGTGTGCACATTGCTGAGTGCTGTGGGTGTACGTACTGCATGCGGCGTGCAATTATGCTAGTTTGTGTGTGCACATAATTTTGCAACTGCATGTGTGAGTAGCTTAATTATGCTTCTCTGTGTGTAATTATGCAGCTCTTGTGTACATGTACGTGCGAACACCTACGCACATGCATAAACGCGTCTATTCGCTGGTTTCGTGGCCCAAAGTGAGTGTGTAACTTGCATCAGTGTTTGTGTTTGTGTGTGTGTTTGTGTGGGCAAGGAGTTGAAAGCCAAAAGCATCACACAATAGCCAAGATAAAGGAGCCGCTTCAACTCTATTTGGAAAGACGCCGATCTGGAGAGCCAACATCGCTTGGCTCCTCACAAAGCCAGGGTCCATTTCCTAAAAGGCTTTCAGGATGATTCCTTCACAGGGCCGAGGATAAGCCGAGACAATCCAATGGCTGTTCCAGCAGCCCTGACACCACCTCCAAAATGGGGAAAATCACTTTGGTGGTGCCAAGGCGGTGGCAGAGTGGAAACTGTCCTTCGACTGATTCAAGCACTTTCTTTCAGACACCAAAACAAGGGTGCATCGTGGTATATTTGTTGACATAAGCGACATTTATGAGCTCAGTGGAATTTGTCATTTTATTCTAGTGAACAGGTTGTTTTCCCATGAGCAAGAAATTTACTCATAGGTCATCATCAACATCTTTTTTTGTAGCTGATGCATTATATTTCAGGTCTATAACATACTTACTTCAAATGCCAACTGGTTTTGGGATTAGATTATAAGGGAATGTGCAAAATTTGCCTCTCCGGCCCAACTTCACCAAAAAAAAATCAAAAACAATATTGGTCAGTTGTTTAAACACATTAAAATAACAGAGGTCATACGGTTGTGCTTCAAACCACAGAGAGAGAAAGTAAATTATTATGATGGAATAAAAAAACAATGTGGACATAACCTCAGGAGGCCAGTGTTTTAACTATTACACTGATCTTTTAGGCACAGAGGTAAACCAAACCAATTTTGCATGATTAATATGGACAGATACAAGATATTTGTTTGCATTGCCTGGATAGCGGTAACAGTACTCTTCATCAGACTAGATTATCATAATACTACATTAATTTTGCTGTATATAAAGCAATAGAGGCAAATGTAAAATTGTTTGACTACTTTATCCTACTTAGTAGTTTTGTGGCAAATCTCACTTTGCAAAGTCCAATATCAAATCTGAAGTAAAGTTATTTATTTATGTA
>JAPTGZ010000013.1:17305103-17320271 GCA_029814645.1 Fowleria isostigma
TATATATGTTTGTTTGTTTTTTTTGTCATCTGAATCAGTATCTACATATGGTAGAGACTGAGTTGTTGAACTTCATCAAGCAAATCACTACTCTTAATACTGTATTGCCCTATATTTTAACCCTTACTGCTAGTGTTTCTAGTGTAACAGATTAACCCCAAACAATAAATTTATTATACTGAACCTAAAACCCTGAGGATGCAAGCTACAAAAGAGTCCTGGACCTCTGCCATCCATCTCCACCACCTCCTGTCACTGAGGAAAGACAAGCAGCAGATCCTTCAGTGACAAATTGTGTTGAGATTGTGATTTGGTTGGACAAATAGGTGTGTGTGAGGCTGTCAGAGGACAAAGAAGCCTTGACAGTGACCAACAAGGTCAACTGCAACAAGAAGCACCAGTTCATAGCAGGTGGAACAACACCAGTGGGTATGGCTTTGCGACTCTTGATTTTGCATGTTGGACAACTACAGCTGAGGGCTGAGGCCAACTATGTAAAGCACTCGTATACACACACCATACACGTGACTAGACAAACACTTCTGAAAACACACAAAAGTGCTGGTGCTTACATAATACGACCAATGGACACATCTCTATCTCAAAGTGGCATTGGTCTTTATTGAAAGACCATGAATGCAACCTAAAGCTTGATAACCTCCTAAAAGTCAACAAGGCCTACATTAACAATTCAGCTGTGATCTTCACCGATGACTGTCTTGCTTTATAAACTATCCAACCCCTTTCAGAGCATGGGGCGTCCTTGCGGCTGTCACCACCGAGAGCTTAGGGCCATGATTGATGACTGGCTTCAGATGACAACAACAAGCAGCGGTGTTTACTCAGAGCAAATTGCCCTTGTCTCTCTCCGCCCTCCATCTCTTTCTCCTTTCTCCTCTCCCTCTCGATCTTTGGAGAGAGATGGTCCACATGGCTGGATCTCTGGTTTCTGGATGGCTAGGAGTCCCTCGGGGTGGGATTAGCCTCCCAGACTGACAGCTAAACAAACAAATAGGCCAAAGCTGAGCATCTTGCTTGCCAAGGCTGCCTAGCAACAGGTAGGCCATGAGATGGGATGTAATGCTTGGTATGCTGCCGCCAATGACGGCTTTAAAATGCCTGGACATGGTGTGAATGTGTGGCTACTATCACAGCCAACAGATTTACGATTATGTGAGCTGACTGGAAAATCAAACAAATCATGGATCCAGTAGGAAATAACCAAGAAATGGATTGGAGACACTTTTTACACAATGTTACAATGATAAACTCACAGTATCACACCTGGAAACAGTTATATTACAACAGTGGACATCCCTCCTGTCTTTAACTATCATTAATAGATACTTACGTATTCCATGTGGGTGCTGAAGCACACTTGGCCTGTAGCCAATGACACTTAGACAATGTTGACATAGCCGCCCGCTGCAGCTTTATTCTTCAATCAGTGTCTATGCAGGATGTGTTCAGGCACAAAAGGACAAGTCAACTACATACACATTTTAAGTCTAAAGCCAAACTGTGATAAACACAATATGACAAACTGATACATACAAATGGACATGTCTTCCCATCCTTCCCATGATGGTCCCTGCTGACATCACAGAATATATTACGTTCAGTGCACTTTCAAATTAGCTAACCATGACGACAGTAAATAGAATTTTTTACCAAACACATAAAAAACAAGAAACCCTAGCTCAATTTGTGTGTGTGTGTGTGTGTGTGTGTGTATATATATATATATATTCATATATATATATATATATATATATATAGTCAGTCTGGTGGTAATTGTAAGGCTATTTGGCTCAGAATTGCAATAAATAAATAAAGTAATGACACATTGCTGATTTTTTTCTAATATTTTGCAAACCTCTGAAACCTACACATTTGCATTATCATTGGTCAAAAAGTAACAGATTTTATCATTGCCATTTGAACACACATGATAAACCCACTGCAAAAGACTACTTAAGTCATTACACATTCAGACTGTTTCACCAGCGAACCCTGGGCTACTCTCAGATTCATTTATCTCAATTCTCAAGAGTGACTGTAAGGCTAGCCTGTGTATTCACCACAACACAAATGATCATTGCTGTTCTGTGCACAGTTATTGTAAATTGCATATTTCTCTCATATCATGCAAGCCTACTCACCATCACTGCCCTCTATTCTTGTAAATTTACACCCTGATTGAGATGTATAACCTTGCTACATCAGCTGGGGAAAGACCAAACATTAGGCTGAGACTATATTTTTTAATCATCAATACCCTAGGGCCAGCCAGATTTGGATATCTTTATTAAAATCCAAACAAAATTGAACATAAACGATCATGTCAGCATGTGTTTGTGTATTAAACAGCCACTTACTCAGGGCCCTACATTTTTTCTGGGAATTGTTTTGTCTACATAGTTCCTGTCAAACTGACACCATAATGCATGATTTAGGGGTATTTTTTTCAGACATAATAATGTGTCCTTGGTGATTGTCTTGTAATGTACGCAGTCTGACCAAAAAAATAGCAATCCCTGATTGTAACAGTGATCCCATAGGCTTGTATTCTAAGCACTAGGCATGATGGGTAATCACCTCATTAGACTCTCCTCATCAGTCTGGACCAGGGTCAATCTGGACTCATCAGACCACATGACCTTTTTCCTCACTGAAACAGTCCAATCTTTATGCCCTCTATTAAATTGATGGTTAATGGCAGTAATTATCCAATGGATGGATCTTAAGTCTTTGCTTGTTGGTGAATCCAGATGGGCTTTTTTTTTTTTTTTGGCTGGGCAGAGTCTCGCACAACTACTGTTTTGTGATACCAGTGTTATCATGAGCACATATTATGAGTAACTCTGATTCCCAGGCCTTGTCACCGGTGTTTGCACATTTTTTCCTGACACACACTATGCAAAAGAGCCTTTATTCAGCATTGTGCCAATTTTTGATTGCGTAACTCTCCCGAGTTCAACTTTTTGCAGAGATTGACTTTAAATAAGGGTTAAAGCAGGGCAAATCAAACCAGGCAGCTGTGACTCTGTCAAAACTGCCTTCACAGAGTCTGAGCGAAACACAGTCGTAAGATAAAGAAAGAGAGACAGAGAGTAGGTGGTGATTCCAAAGCATAAAAACGAGTGCCTGGGACTTCTCTTTCCTTCTCTTCCTTTTCTCTTTTCTCCCTGCGGTTGCCAAGCCGGATGGCAGCAGCGAAGCATGTCGGATCACTGTAAGGTGCTGTAACGGCTTCCCGATTTCGCCTCAAATGATGTGAAAGTCATTGCCAAGCCATGTGTGCCGGTGTGAGGCAAAAAAAATGACTGGCTCCTCTTCTCACTGTTAATCAAACCTGGGGTGGCAGAGCGTTTCGCAGACGGAAGCCATACATAAAGATGTGCTTGTTCACTACACTCTCCCTCCCCCCTCCCCCTTCTTCCTCGTGTCCCCTTCCCCCTTCCTACACCACCTCCCCTGCCTCTGCTTCTGCCAGTCACAGAAGCCTCAGACAAATGAATACTTCCTCTGCCGTCCTCTCTTTCATCAGAGCTTCCCACCTTTTCATCAATGCCCATAAAGCAGTAGCAGGCACCTATCACTGGCAATCGCCTCTCAGCTGTCTGAGTGATGAGACAGAGGTGGCAGAGTTCACTAAGCGCTCTTATGACAGAATGGATGTTACTGGGTCAGGGGGTCACTCGCACATCTCATTACACAATGTATACAGACACACAAATCTCAGCACCTGCATATGAGGAGGTGTGAACGCAATACATGGAGAAAAGATGAAACTGTCAACCTCTTCACATCCACAGATGGATGCGTTTTGGGGTTAAGGTTCGATTTAAGCCATGGTTTATTTGATGTTTGATGAGTCCTTTCAAATGAAGTCTAATACCTGCACCCTCGCCTATGATTGGTGTTAAAACTATGTGTAAAAAGAGTGTATATAAAAGGGTCAAATATTATAGGGTCAAGGTTTAAGTCTTGTTTAGCTACAAGCCAGAAATTAGAAGATACTTCTTTTCAAATAAAATCTAAAGCATACATTTCAATCTTACACTTACTCTGTTATGACTCTAACCCTGATTCTAGTCTAGGGTTAGATAAGATACACATCTAGAACTTACAAGGTGCTCCTTTTTAAGTGTAATGCGTCCATTTTGGCCTCCAATTACATCTTCTCTAATCCCATCTCATTCATTTAGGGTCTAGATTCACCAAAAAAAGCCTGGATTTTAACCCTTAAAGACCTCAGACTATTATTGTGGTAACTTACAACTGAATTGTTCTCTACTATTAACCTTTATTAAGGGATTTCTTACCATATAATTAATTATTTAAGATAAGATATTCCTTTATTATCCCACAAGGGGAAATTCCAGATTTACATCAGCAATAGTGGAGCACAAACAAAGCACACAGGAGCAAAAAAGAGCAAAATCAGAAATAAAGATGAGTCAAAACGCTATAAATACGATACTGCTGTGAACATGCTGATCATGCCACAGGATGGATACTAGAGCTGCTCATGTGTACACCTATACACACATATCTATTTATATAATTCTATATATTTAGACATGTATGCAGATTATACATGGTTTATTGCATTGTTTATTGCACATAATTATTTGGAGCAGTTTTTATTTACTTCACTGACTTTGTACATGTTCAGAAAAGGAAATTTTTCTGCAAAATATATCATTCACTGAATGTAAAACAAAGCATCCATACCACTGACATTTGTCAAACTACATGGGTTTCATATGTGGTTGCTATGGAGCCTCTGAACATCCAAATGGGTCATATCTGATGTCACTGAAAGCTACAAAACTATGCAAAATAGATGTGAATGTTTAAACTGCACTGACAGGATTAGAGATTCAATAGTTATTAAACATTTCAGATCATGTTTTTGACTGTTCAGGTCTTTGAGGGTTAAAAAGGCTTCCAAGTATGAACAAAGAATTAAAAAAGAAAATGGCTAAAAGTAAATACAAGAAAAAGTGAAAAACTAAGCTTCTGAACTGCTAGAAAACAGCAAGCTCCGTCTCGTTAGCATAACTGGTGCTGTGCAGGAGCCAAATTGAGTTTTTGCCGTTCCAGCTCATTTATCTGTTTATACTAATTGGATAAACGCGTAGCTCTTTTATTACAGTATTTTTTCCCCCCCTCATAAAAAGACCTGCCTCTTTTTATTTTTTCCTCGAATCGATGCATTGAGTAATAACCTTGTGGCTGAAAACACTTATAAGCAAAAGATGCTGCATTGTGCACCAGCGCACAAAGGCTTCCTTTCATGGCTGGGTGAGTCACAGGCCGGGCCATGTCAAATAGATTCTACGTGGCATCCGTCCCCCAGATCTTCTGACTGGTAAGAGGCGAGCAAAACAACTCTGCAAGAAATCAATTTCATATTCGACATGTGAGTGTCATGAGGTAGCATGGGCTGAATTCTTTGTGGATGTTTGGAAATTACCTGCGACTGCGCCACTCCATCACATCTCCAGAGGCTTTTGGACCAGACGTCAGTTAAAGTAAAAGGGAATTAACTAAATTTTACTTTGGAGAGCGTCCAAACTTGATTTTGGGAATTCTACGTCTAATACTCGGAGTTGATGTGACATTTTAATAAAGCCACAGGCGTGAACGAACACACCACAGGAGCTCTTTTGAGACAAATAAGATTATCTCCCGGTTTGTCCTTCCTCCGCCTGCTCACAGAATACTGAACTGTGCCCATTACAGGATTGATTTAATTTTAATTTGCATAAAATTACATCAAACAGCAGCGGAGGAAAAGGTCACAGACGAGATAGTGTGCGAGGTGTTCTTTTTTAACTGGCTGCTGATTCGGGCTCCACGATTCAACACCGGCAGACGTTTCTTCGCCTCAACACAAAGCAACTTGGGAAATGTTGTTACCTGGCAGCGGCTGAGTTCTAATACAACTGGTATGAGTGAATAAGGCACAAGTCCTGAGTTACACAACAGCCCTGCAGAGATCAAAAATCCATACCGAGCTAATTCTATAAGAGGAAAATAAAAAAAAGAAAAGAGGAGCAGAAGAGAAGGGGTTGGAGACAGGAAGGAGGGGGCGCTTGGCTGTGTGTGAGAAAGCAGCTGTGGCCTACTGAGGATTACATAACACACTGAGACACAAACGCACCGGCGTGCACCGACCAACACAAACACACCACTGCATATGGACGTGTGCTTCCACTCCATATACTCCACACTAGTTACAGTCTGACTCCACATTCTCAGCTCTGGATCTTGTGGGTTTTTTTGTCGTCTGTTCCGTTCTGTTCAACTTCCTGGCCTGCGTCCCTCTGGAGGCTGACGTGACGGTGCGTCTCTGGGGCCGGAACCACAGCTTTAACACCGTAGTCAGGTCTCCACTCGTGATGGTCAGACTAAACATAGACACAGGAGTAGATTCTGGCCCATCCTAATCCCAGAATGTTGTCTTTTTGTTTTTAGTCTTAACCTTCTGAGACCCAGGAAACTAAAACTTTGTTGTCTTTTTTACATTGAAAAATTGCCTTGATTAGAAACAACATGATGCCACTGTTTTTAATGGAATGCCTTCAGTTTTCAATTCAATTTTAGTTGTAGAGCCCAGTATCACTACAAGGTTGCCTCACAGTGCTTTACAGAATTTGGTGAATGTAAAACTAAGTAACAGTGCAGTGCATTTTTGTTGTTGTTGTTTAAGGTAAAGTTGTAAAATTTTTGTCTCAAAATGCACTGCTGGGTTTCAGGAGGTTAACACAACGTACTATTTTTATTTCAACTACCAGTCTTATTTTTTCTCACTGATTATCCATATTGGTGTTACATATTTACAGGGAAGTAATGATTGTGAAATTCCATTTAGAATGACACTGATCGATGCCACCGATACCAATGTTACTGTTGGTTTTGTCATTTTGTTATAATTTTTATCTATCCATTCTTTGCTTTATTTATTTATTTTTTAAATTATTCTATACATATGCAACAGAGAACAAACATCACCCATTTTCATAATGTGATACTGGGACATAAATATTGTTCCAGGACATATTCTTACTTTATGTCCCCTCTTTTCACCATAAAAGGTACTTAAGAGTGTTAATACAATGGGAAATGAACCAAATGGAAAAACAAGAGACAAAAACTGAAAAAAAAAAAAAAATGAGAGAGAACAGAGAGATATAGAAAGAAAAGGGGTATCCATCAACTCTGTTACAAAGAAATGTTTAATATAAATACAAAAGCAGCTACTATTTTAAAGTCTTTCAGTCGATCATTGCATTATCTCTGAATGAACACAGATACAAATATACAAATGTATGAAAAAAACCTTTAATATAACACATCTGATAAATATCTGCCATTGGTGACAAGACATTGTATGTGCTGATACCAATATTAGCCAACATCAGCAAATATCAGCCGATATCAAGTATCTCAGTGCACCTCTACATTTGTATCTATCCCAAGACTACCACTGAAATGTTTTCTATTCCAATCATGTGATGAATACCAAAATGTCAGCTTCTAGGATGGCCTCAGGCAAAAATACCCCCATATTGAATTTTTTTTTTAGTTAATTTCTGATTCACATCTATTTTAATTCCAGTAGAAGTGTGAAAGGTACAAACTATATTGACTCTGATGTGTACAATTCTAGTTTAGTTCACTTCAGCCTTGAATAAATCCATTTTTGGCAGATTTGTTTGATTTTTAGAAAGTCTAGACCACAAAAGAAACATGCAACATGCCATTTTTAGAAACAGGATCCACAAACCACAGCAAATTTTGCTGGAAATATGATCATAATCAGGTTTCTACAGCGGCTATTGTTGCTCAAATTGGATTTTTATTGCACCACTTGAAAACGTTCCAATGACAATGTCAAATCCAGAGTGATGGAGGTGCTCCACAGAGTCCATGTCATGCTGTGACTAGACTTGTTTGGAGGACAAGGTGATGGACTTCCATTTCTCATACTGTCAGTGGGGTCACAGTGGGGTGTTAGACCTCAGGAGTGGGTAGGATGACACTATAATAAGCACTGTTCAGTCAATCACAGGGTCTTTGAATTACTCTAAGAATTTATTATAATTTAACTAGTCTTAACATTTGATATAAAATAGGCATATTAAGTGACGATGGTGTATGTGAATTGAAATGTTTATTGAATGGCAGACCACAGCAGTTTATACCCTGCAATGACAATTGATGAAACTGTTGTCAAAGTTTAGCATCATCTGATTGGCCTTTATACAATCGTGGAAAAAATTATTAGACCATCAAAAGTCACCAAAAACAATGGTTATGCAATCAAGTACTTACTCCTGTGTGCATCATGTGACTAAAACAGACAGAAAAGAAAACACGGAATGTCTAAAAGCACTGTTTTTTCAGTACAATGTCATAGATATTGATGTGATTTTGGTTATTATCCAGAAAACTATGAAAAATTGATAGATATCAGCTCCTAAATTAAACTCTTATGGGATATTTTTGTTGTTATCATTATATTTGTCCAAACAAATGTACCTTTAGTTGTACCAAGCATTAAAATTAACAAAAAATTGAAGAAACCATAGGGTGGTCTCATCCTGTTTACTGCGACTGTAGAGTGGGATGATTGAAAGTATTTCAAGAAAAAGAGGCCGATCAGTCAGAGGAAAGGATGAAAAGAATCATAGAAGAATATGTCAGAAAACTTAAAGCCCTTAAAGCCAAGTTTAAAGCTGCTGAAAACTCAAAATACCACAGTAAGTCCTGGTTGGATCACTTGTTATTGTTCTTTTCCACATGTAGGCCAGTTCAGGACCATGACTCTTTACAGACTACACTCTAATATTGGCCTCATAGGAAATAATGTGACCAGACACAGAAAAATAGATCAGATCCCAGCAATAAATCTGAGCTGAGGACTGTGTGGACAAAGCCTAAATGACTCCATCTATCTGCATCCAGCCCTGTTCTCGGGGACACCATGCTTCTCTGCCCTCGTCTTCTTCTCTGACCGTCTGTCTACATGTACTCGTCGTTCCTGGGGGGGTTCGAGCCAACCGGACTGTGAAATGCGAAACCCTGCAGCAGCGGGGGAGAATGTGCGTGCTCGGCAACTTCCTCCAAATCTATCCCCCCCTCCTCCTTTCCACCACCACCACCACCACCTCCAGACAGAGCTGTAGCCACTGCCTGGGAAATGTGCATGTTATCGAGTGGAAGTAAGTGAATGCATCATATCGAGGTTGCACCGAAGCCCCCCGCTGCTCCGTCCACATTTAGAAACACTGAAGCCACGTACAATCTGTCCACATCCACATATAGAAGCCCATAATGCACCAGGCAGCAACATACAGACATTTCGCTTGGGTAGGCATCATCATGCTAGGTAGGCACTCAGCCTATGAGTGTGTGATTTGAGCCCCTAAGGGATAATATGTATGCTGGAGGTTATGGAGTGTGTCCTGAGGTCAATGACAGACAGCCATTTGCGGTGTTCTGTTACGTCCTATCCATCAGGGTCAAGTGCTGTGGATGAGGGGGTGCGTCATCAGTACAGCCAGCAGCCGGTTAAAACATCATTCCAACCTGAAATCCGATCCAGATACTTTGTCTTTTTTCATTTTATCAAAAAGCTCCAAATGTTCTAATGAAGGTTGGACAATGATGCCAAATGAGACTTTATCAGAGGGGGGTGCCAGTTTACAAAACAGCACCACAAGAAAATGTAGCCAAGATAACAAGCAATTTCTGTTTGCAGAAAAATGCAAAATAACACGTGTAGACTTTGCTTGAAGGGATGGATTCCACAAATAATGACTAGCTCTGCTTGTTCTAAATCCAGCTCAGCCCTGTTGTTTGTTCCAACTCTGAACAACCAACTGTACAGGGAGTTGGAACGGAGACAGCACAGTTCAGTTTGGCATTATTAGGTTCAATAATGGAACAAATAGCAGCCTCAAATGTACCATCTGCAGACCTCCAAACACTTTCCTCCTTTTCTGCTCCCCATCCCCCTATAAACGCCTGAATCATGCCTCACAGACACCAACAGGGGACACAGTCATCATTCTTGCCATCGGATCTCAGGGAGCCATTTAGGCCCCGACTACAACGTCCTCCTATCTCGCCATCAGACCCCATAAAAGCATCAAACTCTAAATTGTGCCTGGAATACAGAGGTGTTAGTGGTGGCGGCAGTGGGGGTTGCTCAAAACACCCGGTGTCGGCTTGGAGACAGAGCTTTTAAAGCGAGAGACAAATCATAATTCCTGTATTCAGGGGGAGTCTGTGGCATCTTCATGTCGCAACAATGAACACAAGGTTCACTTTTGCCAAGAGAGCAGCGCTGGGAGCCCAGAGTGTGGTGCAAGTCGTAATCCTTGTGTATGGAAAGACACAATGCAGCCTTCTTGTCCTAAAATGGGGTGCCTTCCAAAAAAAAAAAAAAGAACGAAAGAAAGAAAAGAAAAACTTCTCTGATATTTGCCTCTGACTGTCACATGCCTGACAAATAGCCTCCATGTTAACAGAATAAAAAGGGCATTTAACTGTGTGGCTTGTAAATATTTACCCTTTATTTGTGTTGATAAGACTTGACACATATTGAATTACACTTTAAGGGCTGAAATGATGCATATTTTTGTTGACATATGCACTTGTTGAGCAGCAAAGAGGCAAAAAAGGGGGGTGAGATTTGTCAAATTTGGTGTGAGGATACGGAAAAGGAGCCATTTTTTTCTGTTCAAATCTGACACAAGAAGATTCAGTTCCAAAAATCAGCTTTAACACAGATTTATATGATTTCCCTGTGATTTCAACATGGACACTGACAGTCATTCGAGTCCAAGAAAACTGACATTTACCACCTCCAGAGCTGTTCCTGCTCCTTTTGCCTACACATGCAGCTCCATTCCATTTGCATCAGGTATTGATTTTGATATGCAGGCTGTGGGTGAGAATCTGGAGAGACATGAGCTGCATATGCTCCACGTAGGCCTGAGCAATTTAAGGAAAAAAAAAAAAATCCACTGACAGCGAAGTCAGGGATTTGGAGACTTGTTATGAAAAGATGCGTCGGTGGCTAACAGTAGGATGCCAATTAGGCTGCTTGGCCACAACGAATGGATCCACGGTCACGCACCGGTTTCTCTCTCTGCCCCCCCCACCCCTCCTCCTCCTCCTCCTCCTCCTCCTCCTTTTTCCTCCTCTTCTTCTTCCTTCTCCTCCATTCCTCTTACGCACGGAGGAAGTCGGGAAAAGCAGGAGCTCCTATTGCATGAACAATACCGGCATCAAATTTACATGCGATTTTTTTTTTTTTTTTTTAACCCTGTCACGGTGAGAAAGAAAAGCATCATCACCAGTAATAGCAACGAAAAGGGGGGAGTTACTGAAGCTTAGATGCTGAAAGAAAAAGGCTAATCTGGTGAATGTAGTGCTCTTAAGCTGCAGGGGAAGTAAATGGATGAGAAAGAACGAGGCAAACCGGGATAGTAATATAAAAAGTACTGATTTTACGCAGCGTAAAGTACTCCAACACAGCGTTACTATGAGAAAAACAGTATAAATCCACAGAAAAGCAACTATGGACATATAGTTTAATGTATATGCTTCTCCTCTGGGTTATTTTCGACTGATATTATGGGGAAAAAATGCATTTCCAAGCGCAGCCGTGGATGCGCAGAGTGCCGGTTGCGTCTCCCCCTCCCTCCCCACGCATCCATCACCATGTGGCCGCGTGGATCCCCCGTGCTCATTTTCTCTCCCCCCTTTAAATCATCACCCACTGAACTTGCACTGAGGTTGTGTTTACCAAAATAAAAGACACAGATAAATTCAATACACATGACATCGGACTGAACCTTCACACATTTTTTTTTCCTTCTTTTTCTCCATCACTGCATTTAAAGATGAGACAGACATGTTAGGGTATCTATTATGGATAAGAGAGGGGACTTCTCTACGAGCAGGGGGGGTTCACAACTCAGTAATCAGAAGGATGGAGATGTATTATTCACGACCAATTTCGGCTCTATTATGGGATTCGGGTCTTCATCTTCCCAAATCGCATTTGACATCTTTATTACGCGCCGGGGTGCGTTCGCATCTTATCCACTTTGCCATCCCTCAGAAAACTGTCAGATATATGAGTGATAGAAACGCATCTGAGTAGCTCGTATCTCCCTGAACTGAACTACACACGCGTTTTTTTTGTTTTTTTTTTTCCCTCCCCTGTTAAAAGTTGACGCCTGCATCCGAGCGCATGTGATCCCCAAGCCCATCCACTGGAGCGAGCGGACTCTGAAATGATGCTGTTTGGATGGATTGATTTATTTCTCTTTTATATGGAAAGTTGGTGGTGGTGCACACGTACCTGCTGCCAGTTCTCTTCCAACGAAGGCATGGCAGAGAAGTAACCGGTGTCGTGAACCAGCTGAAGTTCCTGAAAGATACTGTGGTTCGCCAAGACATCCATCGTGACGCTCGGTTTAGGGAAAGAAGGAAAAAAAAAAAAAAGAAGGAAAAAAAAAAGAAAAAAGAATGATCCACAAGAAATATGCTTCCTTTCTTGTCTGTCAGATCTCTACATCCACTTCTTTCATAGTAGTCCGTGGAAGGGAATTGACTGATCTGTGTGGAAATGTGGAGATGAGTGTCCCTGTACCTGCGCGCATTATCGGACTCGATGCGTAAAAGAGTCTGGAGGTGATGGAGGCTCCATGCGTATCCGTGTTGCCAAAATAGACAGCGATAGGGAGCCAGAGAAGGGGAGGGGCTGTGTAATCGAAGGGGCGGGGCTTACGCTGCCAATCAACTCCCTTGTTTGTCCATTTAAGGTGAATGGGCGGATGGGGTCCGATTAGAGCGGCGGCGGAGCGTGGAGGGGCGGGGCTAGGCAGATTTACAGGGCTCGGTTGGCTCCGGTGCCTCGTCACTCATGCCAAATATGGGCTCGATAGGTGAGCTATTTATGGATGGGTATATTAGATTTGGAAGAAGGTCTGAAAGGCTAGTCTGAGAGGAGAAGCCATGGTGTAAACATCATGTGTCCACAAACAGGAGCTGGAAACTGGACTGATAGGCGGCTATATTGTTCCACAGTGTAAATATTTAATCAGAATGAGATGCAGGATGAGGCATTAGACCACAGGTAACAATATATTTCCTGTGCAAGTCCTGCAAACTTATTATACCTAATTATATTTTAATATTGACATGCCTCAGTCGCAGCCTGTAGCATATAACACAGCGGTTTTATGGAGTATGCATATATTACAACTTTATAATATCATTATATCTATAAGTTTAAATCAGTGCAATGTTTCTTCTGGAGGATTGTGGGTAGCAATAGACAGATACTGCAAAAATGTGACTAGATGTGCATTTGACATGCTGTGCATTGGTACATTCTCTTCATTTTTAAGATTTATTTTGGGTTAGTGAGCAGCAAACAGCCTGAGGTCAGAATCAAACCCAGGTCACTGTGATAAGGCCATGGCCCATGTGGTCTGAAATACACCAGGGAAGCCACCAAGGAACCCATTTTGAGACATTTTCTGTCATAATAAAGAGTATAAAACCCAGGGAGTGTTCATAAACACACAGGTAAAAGGGTTTTCACAGATTATATTCCTCTGAATCTGTGTCTCTAATAATAAATTACCTTCATATATATGTATGTAATGATTTTTATGATTAGCTCCAGGCATTGACAACACTGACTGTTTAGCCTCAGGGAAAGACACGAGGCCTTGGTTTAATATGGAAAAGATCTGAAAAGATGTGATGATTAAAAATAATAATAAGAGTAATTATATGGAATGTACCCAAAGCATTTTTCCTGCGTGACGTATGAATGCAATGGTAAGAGTAGAAAAATTAAGCCAATATAAAAAAATTGATTTTTTGTTATAAAATCAAAACCTCTGTTCATCTATTGCTGCAAATATTAAACATTTAGTGGTAGTGCATCATGGTAGCTTCTTATTATTATTATACTATGTTTAGAACAACACAGTTTACATGACAAGTATAAACTTTTCATAACAAATACAGTGACCAGCCGCAAGAAGAGAAGAAGTCATTATATAAATACTCAAGACTAATCATACACAGAAGAAAAACGAGAGAAAGGAGATAAGGAAAACGTAGATAGCAAAGAAGAATAAAAAGAAAAGGTACCAACTTGTACTAGGGGTATCATAGTCCAGATGAATATATTAAGAGAAGATCAGACTTCAGTAGTTTAGAGTTTTCAGGGAACTTAACTGAGAGAACATGTTTTTTGAAAGTAATATAGACTGCAGTAAATGTGGATACCTGTTTTTTGAAGATACAAACATGATTTGGACAAATCCGTTTCTTTCAAACAAGTGCAGTACCACTCCAATCCAGCAGGTGGCGGTACATCAGGAATCACCACCGCTTGGAACCAGGTAAACAGAGACGACAATAAAACATCCCGGTAGAAGTACACAGGATGCTAAGAATATCATAAGTTAACTAAAATTATTTTTTATTAAAAAAGGAAGACCACTTTATGGTGAAAATATTTTTATTCATTTTTGAGCGTGTTGTATTTCTGCGCATGCGCTCTTATGTCATAGATGGAAATGAAGGAAAACCGGACACTGCGCGTGTTTGACCGAGGTGAAATGTTATGAAAAGACCGAGGTAAGCAGTGGGTTTTATTTCCACCCCATTATGTGCCTTGTATGTGGCTTTACTTTGAACTAATACACTATTAGCTAAATGTCTTTGTAAAGGAAGGGCAGATTTAAATGGACGTGGTCATATGGTTAAAATAATACTGTCATTAGTGACTGAATGTGATGAATCTAACAGAGATTAAGCGGGTAGATACAAATGCGATATTGTTTTTGTTTGGTTAAGTGACTGACTCCATCATCAGTTGCTTTCAGTTCATCTGTGGTAAATACTTTAGTTCAGTGGTTCAGTATTTGTCCTAGTGGGTCCAGTCCAGTCCAGTCTGTCTGGTTGCAGTTTAAATGTCCATCTTTAACTTGACACAAGCCTATATAACTATGATATTCTATAAAATAAAATATCATCTTTATGTGTTTTTCCCTTTCTGATGTCCAATGGCCTAACTCAGTGGTTCTTTGGAGGTCAAAAGTCCTCCAGGGG
>JAPTGZ010000013.1:17320437-17345917 GCA_029814645.1 Fowleria isostigma
CAACATTGTAACAGTGGTGTAATGATGACTTTTATTGAAAAAACATTGTGACAATACTTTAACTGTTCCTTGAATAATTTGTTGTTCAAATTAAAAGTAACTTTTATTTTTGCTTGAATAATACAAATTAACTCATCAAGACTGCCCCGTAAGACAATATTTCCTAAATAAAAATAAGAAATGCACAATTATCTTTCAACTATGACAATAAAATTACTTTCTTTTCAAACAACAAACAGCTTTTGGTAACAAAGATAAACATTTTAACAATATCATTGATTTAATGAGCCCGTTTCCATTTCACATCTCAGAACATTTAAGTGTAAACTGTACAAACTGTGCAAAAACAGAAACATGTTACATGTTTCTCTTCCAGTCCAATCCTTGTTCATTCTCCAAACCTAAACTTTGTCTAGTCTCGTGACAGATCCCCATGACAGCAGATTTGTTTTGTATGTCCCTAAAATGAATCCAGGGGGCTCCAGTGCTAAAACATTAGTTCCACCTGATACATGTTCAAAGCTGAAGAAACCAAACCCCAAACAACCAGGAATGATCCCATGCCCCTCTGGCAAACCTTTGCGCATCCCCTGGAGAGCCCACCCCACAGTTTGAGAAACACTGGTCTCACCATACATTTTTATTCCTTATTTCCTGCATCTCGTCCATTAGGTTTTATTTGTTTCTGCTGGATTTATATTACCAGTCTGTGCAGGCAGTTGCAAGTAGCAAATATTAACAATGACTACTCTGTATGAGGAGTACATTTAGGCTTTTACATTTAGACATGTTTATTGCTTTTTCTGCTTTTTTCTGTATTGTGATCCAAAAACCAAGAAACATCCCAAACTGAGACTTTTGTAGCAGGACATTCCATATAAACATATTAAAATACACAAAAATGTATTCTTTACGTCTGCTAACATTAACATAATTCCTTCAGACGTCTCCATTTTGTCATATGTCTGTTGTCATTTATCTCTTATATCAGTCTTTTTGAATATTGCCATGTCCAGGCTGATTGACATGCACAGCTGCTTTCTATTTATTGGCATTGTTTGATTAATATGGTGCAGATGATGCATATGGATGAGTATTACTTGTGTGGTTTTATGCTGAATATTTTCCTCTTGTTGACTGTCATAGCGTAGGCTTTGCCCTTTTCATGCACCACTCCACTGGCTTGCTACTTACTGATCCTCCCATTACACTGCTGAAAATCACATATGATGAAGACCTTTAAGAAAATCTTATCTTGGTCCTTATTCCACTTCAACTCTTTGGCAAATGCAAAATCCTTGCACAATATTGAGGATATTGTGCATCTTCCACTTTTATTTTTTTTTTTTTTGTCTACTGAAGACTAGGGGTGTATATTGGCAAGAATCTGGCTATACGATACAAATCACAATACTGGGATCACAATACAATATATCACTATATATCACAATACTGTTAACACAGTGGTATTTTTATTTATTTTTTTTTTTTTAAAGATCATTTCCTGGGAAAATTGAAGTAGGCCAGAAATATGCACTAATACTAGACACATTTTTATTTGATCAGAACAGGTTTTAATGCTATATTGTAAAACTTTCCTTTGTAAAAACTTAAAGTGTAGGATAAGGATAAATAAAGTTTTCATCTGCCATTACCAGTACAAAGAACACACACACAAAAAATACAAAAATAAACAAAGTAAGGTTTTACAGACATTACAGTTTAAGGTACTGCTCTATTGTGGAACCAATATTTTCTTACACCCCTACTGAAGACCAAATATGTGTGTGTGATCCTTCAGTGGCAAACTATGTGGATTAAACTCATTCATTTTGTGAGGGAACGTATCAGTTACATCTTATTCTGGCAACTTTTCTGTCTGTTTCCTGTGAAGCTACAGTGATCCAAGGAGGTTAAAACTTGTCAACAGCGTAAAATTTTCATGTTAAGACATGACAAGAGTAAGGGTTAATGCATGTGAACATCCTGTTCTGTGCTTTAAATACAGTGGATGAGAAAAAGTCCAGTGTGTGTTTCTAGTGATAAATACGTAGCCAAATCTTCTTGGATACGTCTTGTTTGCTGGTGTGAGTAATGGCGCTTCTTCTCCAGCTCCGTGTAAGCTACTAGAACTGTGCACTTTCACACAGGCTCAATAGTATTCTCCCTCTGTCTCTCACACACACTCGGAGTGTAGTAGAGGTCTGTAATCTCATTACATTGTGCGGGGAGTCTGGCCGAGGGCCCCGGCTACGCACTTTACACATGGCATTTTGGGAGAGAGAGCTGAGCTGAGATGGACGGTGAAGCTCCGGCTGACATTTATCCTTTTGACACAACTCACTCTCTCTTCCCTCTCACTATTTCTTACTCCTGGTCTCCCGTCTGCCTCTGCTTTTAATGTCTTTCCCTTTTTCCCTCCTTTAAATTCTCTCGCTGATCCCCCTTTCCTGACACCGTCTCCTTCTACCCCCCCCCCCCACGTCTTGTATCGCTGCCTGCTTTTCACTACCAGTATGTTCAGCAGGAATGGATAGGGGATGGAAGATATGACAGAAGGAAAGCAGATGACAGACACATGAATACAAACATCAGCGGCTGCCTTGTGCTTTGCAGCAGTGAGTCAAGTGACCAAAAAAAAAAAAAAAATCAGAGAAAAACAACAATCCCACAGCCCTGTGTCCTGTTTAACTGATCTCCACACGGTTGAGTGAAGTTTAAAATATTTATCAGATAAATCCTGTTATTTTAATGCATTGTTCATGTGCTGCTTTGGCCTAGTTGGAGTAAAGTGAATGTGAAAGAAGGGTTAACTCACCAAAAACGATCTTGTTTTTGAAATGTACTGAAGGTTTTTTGTTCAGCCTGTACACTGCTTTAGAACAGAATGAATTTGCACTTCTCATACAGGCTTTTCATTAGTCACCAAATTAAAAGAGTTTGCAAAGACTAATGCTTTTTTGGAAGAACTGACATAACAGCAGTTGACCTCACAGAGCCTTAACCTTCACTCATTATGTGCAGCTGGTGAAATGTTGTACATTTTTTTATCCATTCCTCTAAAGTACTGACATTCTGACTTCTGAACTTAGTCTAAAGCAACAGGTTTAACACGGCTGAAGGCAAGGCAAGTTTATATGTATTGCACTATTCATAGGGTAACCCAAAATGGGTTTACAAAGGCATAAAAAAGCAAGACATTGAAATGATATTAAAATCAAAAGGAAGGAAAAACACATTAATTAATTCATTAATTCATTAATTAAAATTTAAGTTAAAATAAAGTAAAATAAAACATTAAAATCCAAAAAGTGCATTTAAGAAACAAGACTGAAAAAAGTGTATTCATAAGCACAGGAAAAGAGGAAAATTTTTAACCTGGATTTAAAAATGTTGACATTTGGGGCTGATCTCAGTTCAGTTGGTCGGCCAATGAAAAAGCTCTGGCTCCCACAGACTTCTATCTAAAAATTCCAAGTCAGTTTTTTCCAGGAGTCACAGTGGATTATTTGGCATATTTGTACCCTTTAATAAATGTGGTGGTGTTTTTTTTTTTTTTTATGTTGTTTTTATTTTATGGCTCTGATTGACAGTTCATTTACCTGTGAAATCTGAAATTGTGTTTACTGATACAAATATTTTTTTCCCCATGACATCCAGCTTCTCTGTAGTCATGGTTAGTAAGTTAATAAGTTATGACGTGGTAGTGTCGTCCATTTCTTATTTAAGTCTAAGGTGGTATCATATGTCATCTGTACCACTAATGTTGCAAGACTAGAGAGTGTATTAAAGAGTCTCTCAATAATCAAAGTGTTGAGAGTAAATAGGCTAGCATCTAGTGTTAGCTCACCCAAGGATCCTTGCAGCCCTTCTGTCCAAATGTCATCACTTTTACCTCCAAAAAGCATGGCGACAACCAAAACCCAAACCCATGGCCTCCAAAATGGCAACTCAAAAACCAGCTGGTGACAGTAACGTGGATTATTTCAAATAAATGCTGCCGTTCACCTTTATGTCCAACAATACCCCTCAAGCCTCAGTCACAAAGCTTCTTTCGACTGCTGGGTTCACATGAATCTCCCGGTTTGTACATCTGGAGTTCATAGAAATTTGTGGAGGGAGCAGTAGTTTCTTGCATTACTACAAAGTTGGTACGGCTGCGTTTAGTTCACGAGCAATTTGAGGTCTCTGTGAAAAAAGGACGTGATTTTGTGTCATATGGTGACCTCACAGCTGTCACCTTCTGCGTAAGGGAGCCTGCTTCATGAATTATTTTTTTGTAAGGTGACCATATAGCACCCCTATGTGCAACTCACAACACTTTTAAGTCGATGGTCAGAAGATTTTATACTTTTTCAGAATATTTAAATCAGTGTTTACAGTGGCCACAGTATACTCTCTTAAAACTCATGCACTGTCCGTGGTGCTGAAATTACGGTGAAAAAACCTGACCTGCACAGTTAAACATCAGCCAAAGGTGCTTCTCCTCTGGGATTAAAGCTCCACACTTCCAAGAGGATGGGAACACACAAGGAACAGGCCGTTTTGGATTTGAAGAGGTTTTATTCTGGACCCCATACACTCTAATTCTACTCTGCATATTTAAGCTTAACTAAAATACTTTTTCTTCAGTCTCTGTGTCTCCTCTCACACACACGCACCGCCGTTATTCGCAATCACACACACATCGGACACATATTCACGTGTGCACTAGCGCGCACCACGCTGAAGTAACTGTACAGACACATCTCATAACACCAGTCATTCACTCCGTCTTGACAATTTGTGCCGCATGAATGACTCGCTACTGCCTATAGTATAGGGCTGCACAATATTGGAAAAAAAACTGACATTGCGATGTTTTTTAACCCTGTGATGTATATGAAAAAAATACTCAGGAGGATATAATATCTGTTTAGTGCCAACGTAAATGGTCAAACAAAATAGTTGTGTTACCTCTCGTTGTGGCAACAATTACAAGGCACTGTTGACACAGAACACATGTTTCTTGTAGCCGAAATAATTCCAGATAACTGATGTTGTTTGTTCCTAAGGCATTTATAGGAAAGGGGGTTTTGTAGGATGTTTGTAGAAAATCTTGGACAAAATCATCCACTTGGCTACAACCTTAAGAATGGTCTACGAACTCTCTATTCTTCTAAGTTTACCTTGAGAAGGCTGTAAGAAATGGTCCATAAATCGTTTGCACAGTGGCCGTAGCTGTTCGTAATGGCATTTGTGACTGAGGCTTTAAATCATGACTTATTCATTAAATCTGCTCTCATTGCACTTATTTTATTTAATTAAAAAAATACTTTTTCCTCTCAGCTGTGTGCAACAATCTTTTCAATTTCCACACGTCTATTCATTTTTTATCCTCAAATTGGCTGAAAGAGCATGCATTGTCCCTTTGTGTCCCACCAAGGTCACCAAATGTTGCATTGTGCACACATCTAACATCTTAATGAGTTCACGGTTCAGTACATGACATTTAGTGACATCTTGATGCACCTTAACACTGGACGCCACCTGCTATAAAAGAGAAAATATAGGGCGACTTTCTGTAGCTACCATACAAACAATTCAGTGTAATGGAATGAAAACACAATGATTGTCAATTGTGTGTCAGTTTAAACCATTTATTATTATCATCATTTCTGCAATTAGATCCTCCTAAATCTGTCTTGATTTTACACATTAAATCCGTGGTTTAGTTACAGCCAAGCTTTTCTGAAAATAATGGGATTAAAAACATTAGTTAAGGTGATGAGTGAAAATTCTTTATAGAAAGACTGTGTAAAAATTACCTCATCAGTTGTATGTGAAATATGGCAAAGGTGAGACCTGTGTCATGTAAAAACAATGTCTGCTTTATAGCTGAAGGCCCTTTTGGTTGACATCTGAACGTGGCAGGTGCAAACATGAAGTCAATAATGGACGAGTGCAGGAGCAAGTTCCAGGAACTGGAGAAAATACATTACTAGAAGTGTAGTCTCACACTTATTTGACCTTTTAAGTTGCTGAAATTGTTTATTTTTGCCGCGTACCACCCGAATGCATCACCAGAAATTAGCAAAACTCGAAATCCAGCGTTCGAAGGTGCGTACCCGCCCGCCTCCCTGCCGTCTCCTCCTCGGCCTGAAGCCCATGCATATCATAGATAAAAAATAAGTGCTCACCATTATCCGTGGGCACACAGCGTTATATTGTGGATGCTGACATTGCTCTTACCTGGCAGTTGGTGCTTTTACTATATTAATAATGGAGCAGGCACCATCCATCATGGGGATATGAGGCTGCTAATCATGTCAGCTCCCTGCATATTCACTCCTTCAAAAAAGAGTTGGGGGGGGGGGCAGCAACGGCGAGGCACGGGAAGACTGAGAGGAGGGGAAAAATCGGCAAGAGAGTGACGGTGAGCAGCAGAGATAAACAAAGAGAGGAAATGATGGAGGTAAAGAGAGGGAGAAAGAGGGAGACGGAAGGGGACAATATCAATGTGCTGAACACATGACAGATGCCCTTGGCCTTTTGCTGAATGGTTTCCCTGTTGGCAGGAGTTAACCAGTGTATTTAAACAGGACAAGACGAATGGGACCTCGACTCCCCCTGCTCACTGAACCAGCCCATTTCTATTCCGACTCACAGCCTTTCCCCCATGTGGGAATGCTAATATGGTTAGCTGACATTGCCAGGGTTAAAACTTCATAACGCCATTTCATTGGAATATTTATTCTACTGCAGCCTCCCATTTTTCAAACCTTTGCTGACGAATAAGTTCAGGAGACAATCACTTGCCTAGAAAACTAAAAAATAAGTCTCATTGAGTTATTTATTACTTCATAAGTTCTTTAACACAGTTATAGGTTTGATATCAAGGAAAAATGCACAGTCATTACTTTACTCATAGGAGTAGGACCATGCTGATAAGAAAATCAAGTAAAGATAAGTAACACTACAAGAATTAAGTCAGAATTTTCTTAGGAAAAAAGTTACACAAAATAAAGTTTCTTAATTGGAACCAATAAATCATGAATTAATGAGAAATTGTGTTGCATTAAATAAATGAAATGTCTGTTATTTAATCAAATCAAACAGCAGCTGCTGTGTTTGGATCAGCTGACAACTCGAACAATATTAATATTATCATTAAGCATTAAGCATCATATAGTAATGCCTCTCTCCCTTATTTACAAATGTTGTAGTTTCATTTTTTGAGTTTATTTTTTTGTTTCCCAAGATATTTTGGTAAATGAAGAAGTAATGATTCCACTTCTTTTCCAAGTATAAATTGAAGTTAATGCTCAGGATAAACCTGAAATATTTGTACATTTCTACTTGATTTTTCTGTGCAAACCTGCTGAACCTCACATTGCTTGTGTCAGTATTAGTTTCTCCAGTCCCCAGTATCTCATTAAAAAGGCAATACCCTCTCTCTCCTGTCAAGTCTCCCTTATAAATACCCAAATACAGTACAGGTACCTATAGTGCAATATATCAGTGCTTATTCATTAAAAACAATATTCTGTCCATGCACCCTTTACTCTCAAATATATCTCCATATACACTGAAAATATATACATGAATACACACTCATATAACACTGGACTACTTGGTATTGATAAAGGTTACAACAACTAAACACGACATTGACACAAAGGAATAACGCTTAAGTGTGAATTAAAGAAAAGTTGGACATTATTTCACAACTCTCCATTTAACATGTTCAAACAGATTCACATAAACCAAAGTAGTACTAGGGAATATGAGCAAAAGGCCAATGCATTTTGACTGAATGGATTTTTTTTTTTTTTTTTTTTGTCTGATCTCCTCCAGGTGAAAGTTTACTCACTGAAAACCTAATATTGACAGACCCAAGTTTCCAGGTTGGGTGAAATGGCAGTATTTTGGAGAACAGTGGAGCTTCAGGAGCACCAGGGGTTATGGGTGAGCTAAAGTGAAACTCTGTTTTTTTTAAAGGAGTGATATTTTGCTTTTTTAATTGGAATTATGCATTTTTAAAATAGTTACCTGGTCTACATAAACTGTAAATGCCATGCTTGGGTCTTAATTCTTCATTAATTAAATTCCACAGGTCCATCTTTAACCCTATTTCTGACTAATGAACCAGAAAGGTTGTTTTGAGTGCTGGCCCTTTAAATGCTAATGAGCCACTTCACACCCCACTCCCTGCAGGTTGTTGACTGTGCCACTCTGTCCCGTTCAGTTTCTTGTGTTTATTAGTGCAACCGATAACTGAACATTTTAGGTAATACACTCAAAGTTTGGACATATTTTCAGTATGGACTACAATTTCAATCTTTCCATGTATGTCTATGTACACATGTATGAGATGTATATGAACAGTATTGATTATTGCACATATATATGAAATTGCCACTGTACATGGAGTACATGACCTCGAAATGAAATAAAACTAAATTAAACTAAACAACTGCTGCTGCTGACGAACAATGGGCTCTATGCACAGCCCCACTTCTTCCTGAACTTCAGGTGGCTCCTTTATTTTCTGTCTTCCATTATTGGATACAGGTGTATTGCTACATCGTGTTGTAACTACTGTGGTCAGGCACAGTTGGATGAATCAGTGTCCAACAATGAAAGACAGGAAATAAAGGAGCCACCTGAAGTTCAGGAAGAAGTGGGGCTGTGCATAGAGCCCATTATGGTGTAACTTGTCAGAAGTCTTGACCTTAAATGTTGTGATGTAACTAGTTATCGACATTACAAATTTAGAAGGAATTAAAACAGGTTGTAGAAATCTACTTAATCTTGGCCTGAATGAATATAAAAATAGCTTTGCAACATTTGGAAGGTTCAAACTTAAATGTTTTTAAGACTCTTAATGGTCTTAGTCCTCTTTATTTATGTAATTTGCTTTTAATATATGAGTCCTCTCAGACCCTCGGGTACTAATCTTTTAACTGTTCCCAGAGTCCACACCAAAACTCATGGCGAGGCCTCATTCAGCTACTATGGCCCCAGACTGTGGAACAGTCTACCAGAGGACCTGAGGTCCACTGCGAGTGTTCATACTTTTAAAAGTAAACTTAAAATGTATTTTTTTAGCTTGGCTTTTACTTAAACTCTTAGTTTTGACATTGTTTTATTCTACTGCTTTTATTTTATTTTTATTTGCAATCGCGGGACAATTTATGGGGGGTTTGATGTGAAGCACTTTGTGCTACATATGATATGTATGAAAAAGTGCTATAGAAATAAAGTTTGATTGATTGATATTAGCTTCCCTAAATACACAAATAAATGTACCAAAGACTAATAAAAGTGGGTTTAGCAAAATATTACCCCTTTAATGTAACTTATTAAACACAATTACAGTTGACTTGTCCATCATAAAAAAATGTAATTCAATAAACAGATGCTCCAAAGTCCAACTATAGGCAACAGGCAAGAGGTGGCAAATTAGCTTAAAAACATTGTGAAAAAATATGTTATATAATGTATCTTTGCATCATACATAGAACAGGTTGCAAAGTAGTGTGATTTTAATGTACTGCCAAGACTTAAAGTTTTATTTAAAATCCGGAGGTTAAAAGATGTTTTTCATGAGTGAACTGAAAGGTAATTTGTGTGAGGACAGTGTTTGATATAAAAACACAGAACAAAATGCAAAAAAAAATTAGGTTTGTAAGTTTAGTTTAGTTTAGTTTATTAGTGGAATGCCCCTTGAGATGTACCATCTCGTTTTCAAGGGGGTCCACAAAAAGGAAAAAAAAGAAAGAAAAGAAAAAAAGTACATACAAAAAAAAGTATTTATTTGACAGCTTTAAGTTTGATTGTTTGCTGCTGCAACTTATGTCTACTAAATGACCAGTTGGAACATAGCAAGAGACACATTGATCAAAGTGACAGTTTGTTTGTGTGGTTAAAATGACTAACATTAAGCTTTTTTTGTGAAATTGTCATCTCCAATTGCGTTCTCTGTCTGAGTCATATCCAGCTCCAAAATCTCTCCCTTCTTTAACTTTGGATTTTTTTTTGCATAAATATCTCTGTTGTAATGGAGTAACATTAGCTTAGCTTCATTATTTACAAGCATTGCTGCACAGGCAGGTAACATACGCCAGTGATATTTTATTCTTCAGCAGATATTATCATCACACAGTATGCATATGACATGCTCCACATAAATGAGTACACCCCAACAGATTTGCCACAAAACCTTTAGTTTTCTTTGAGAATCAACATTTTCTATGGGACACTATACAACAAAATACTCCCACAAGTGTGGGCCAATGATTACAAACAAGATTTGTTCATTTGCACACACAAAAAGTAATTTTCCTAATAAATTTATTCAAGACCATGTTGTCAAAATGAATGCACCCCCAATAAAAGTCTTAGGAACAAAGCTAGATTTTAACCTCCAAAATGAAAATTAACAGGAATTCAACCACAGGTGTCTAATTATTCATCAAACAGCTGTCCAGCACACAGCTGACTATAAAAATGCATTGCTTAAGAAAACCTCTTTCCATTTAATGCAATCAACCATGGCACCACATGGAAGAGAAATGTCACAAAACCTGAGAGAGAAAATCATTTCTTTACACAAGAAAGGTGAAGGCTACAAGAAGATCAGCAAAGGTTTAGTCATTAGTCAGAATACTGTGCAAAAGTCATTCAAAAATGTAACCATCGAGGAACTTCAGCCGTCTCACAGAGATGTCCAGACCATCCACAAAGTCAGCACCTCAACTGGAGCATCTTCTGGTGAAAAGGGTTGGAAAAAAATGGCCAGGCAAGTTTACTACATTTAGTTAAAGAAGTAGAAAGACAAACTGGGGTGACTGCTTCAAGTTACACAATGTGGCGTACACTGCAGAGGAATGGCATGCATGGCTATCGTCCACAAAGGAAACTTCTCTTGAAGCCCATGCTGAAAAAGATCCAGACTACTGGGACTCAAAACTCTGGAGTGCTGAGACCAAGATCAGTGGTTTTGGAAATGATGGACTTAAAACTGTATGATGTTGTAAAGAAGCGGAGTACAAAGACAAATGCATGGTGCCTCCAGTGAAGCATGGTGGTGGCAGTGTACTTGTGTGGGGCTGCATGAGTGCTGCTGGTGTCAGAGAGCTGCCTTTCATTGATGGGATCATGTATTCACAGATGCACTGCTCTATATTGAAAGACAAGATGGTACCATCACTTCATAGCCTTGGTTGTTGTGCACTTTTCCAACATGGCAATGATCCAAAACACACTTCTAAGGCCATTGTTATATTTCTGAGGAAAAAACAGGGTGAAAGTGATTGAGTGGCCAAATATGTCTCCTGATTTGAACCCAGTTGAACATCTGTGGGGAATTCTGAAGAGACTGAAGTTGAGTTTCTCCATCCAGCATCCAAGCTCTAAAAGAGGTCCTTCTTGAAGAATGGGAAAAGGTAGATGTTGCAATATGTCACAAACTTGTTCATTCCATGCCTAAAAGCGTTGGTGTTGTCCTTAAAAATCGTAGAGGTCATACAAAATCCTAGGTAGTTGTTTTTGTTGTGGGGTGTATTTTTGCATCAACTAATTTGAGTAAAACTGAAGATTTTATCACTTAAGTTGTATTATATCAACATTACTGTCATATTCTCAGTTAAAGAAATGTTCTATAAACTCAGTTTTGACCAAATTTTTGAAACTGCTTGCGTTCATTGAGATATTGTTTAAAATCTTACTTTTCAAAGAGGGTGTACTCATTTATGCTGAGCACTGTATGTATGTATGGCTGCCAGAAAACCTTGTAAGACTGCAGAAATCACAGTGCATAAGAGCTTTAATTCTGATTTAAAGTTGTTTTTGTGTTGTGAACAGATTTTAGAAAATTAAGGTCATATGGACAGAATTTTGTCAAGGTAAATGGAGGGTGAAAATGTCCATTTAGAAAAATAGGTGTATTACGGTGGACTAGGCCTGTTTTGAAAGTAACAGCCAAATCTGCTCGCATCATCCAACCAAATTTCTTGAACCGAGTCGATTTGCATTGAAAATAGCACCTGCTGTTTGTAGCAACACACTCCCACCTCGCCTCTCTATTCATTAGTCTCCTGCAACCGGGGACCTTGAGTGTCAGTGCTCTGCTTTGCTTCATTTTACCTCATTTGGTGTAATATGACATCCACATGGCCTGATGTGTTTGAACATAACATTTACTCAAATATGCTGTTTTCTTCCAGTTCAAATTGTCCCAATGAAAAATAATGATAACCTTTGTGTTTAGAGGAAATAAAAATCACACAAACCATGCAAACATCTGTCCACTAACATGCCATTTGCTGCGACCACCAGCACAGAAAAGGAAATTTTCGCATGATTGATGGGGTTGGTTAAATAAAGATAAGATTTTGAAAACGTAGCCATATGTCAGCCGTATGTGCTGTCTCTTTTGGCTCGGTGCCTGAATGCACAACATCTTCAATATCCTGACGTCTTCATGCTGCTCTTCCACAGGGGAAAGGACTACCAGAGTGGGGAGAAGGTGGAGGTGGAGGTGGGTGACAAAGTAGTAAGGGAGGGGGTTGGATTTCAGAGCGACAGGCCAACTGAGAAAAGCGATAATGAGCGCTCTGGGCTGTCTGGGGTGCAAACTCCTTCTCAAGCGAGATAGCTGCGAGGGAACAGAGATGGGGAGGGGTGGGGGAGGAATGGAGGGTGCAAGAGAAAGTGCCCCCTTAGCTGGGTGATGCCTGATGCTGTGCGGCTGTTTCCTATGCCGGGAAAAAGTGAGGAGGCCATGAGGGGCAGCTGTTAAGTGCCAATTAGACGACGATGAGTAGGAGACGGAAATACCCATTTGCACATGCACACACTCCCACAAGAAGAAAGCAGGGAGGAGTAGCCAGAAAGTGAAACAAATAGAGCCTAATCCCTGTCGGTTTTCTTAGAGTCGCTACCCTCCTCAACCTCTATCTCCCTGGCCCGCCTGTTAGGTAACGTCACATCAGTGTCAGCTGAAAATGTGGGTTGTGATTCGCCATTTCCATTTAGATCTGTCTCAACATGGCCTCTGTCTTTTTTTTTCCTCAAGGCCAAATGAAAGGAACATTTTGTAAGAGCTTGTCACATTACGCCAAAGGACAATGCCCCATGTCAGGCATCCAATTAGAGAGAGAATGCGCGTACGTATTTCGTTTCAAAACTGCAAATGATAAGGTAGAATGAGGGAACCAGAGCAGCTATGGTTTTAGTATTACTTGTTAGGTCTTTGCAACCACGTATTTTTAATAATTTAGTGTGTAGTTTTGGGGAATATAAGGGATCGAAATGCTCACATATAACATGAGAAGAGTCCATCAATTTGTTTCCAGACTCAAGTAATTTCAATGTAACAGCGGCTGAGAGCAGAAGCTTCATTCAAATAAAAACTAGTTATGATCAGACAACACTAAAGATATGATGAAATTTATAATCATTGGCTCATAATACGACCTTTGTTTTTGTTTTGCGGCTCATTCAATATGCTTAGTATTAGATTAGCATTGTAAAGTTGGTCTCATTGGTCTTTTGTTTTATAAGATTATTCATGACATATATTGGTCTCAGACTGTTAGCTTGTTTTCAATATTTTCCCATTTAAGTGCTTGGTGTTTGGTTGGGCTCTGTTGTTCGACAACTGGTTGTAGCTGACATTCTTCTGGTTACGTGGATGTATAGCATGTGTATATTGCTACAAGCATCCTATAACATTACCATGGGAACAAAGATAGGGCTGTGGTTGCCTGGGCTTGAGAGACAACAAGACTTCTGTTTTCCTGATTTATAGCAGGTGACACCCAACTAAGCTTAAGAGGCTACTTGATGGTTTTTGTCAAGAGTCACCTGCTTTGCCTTAGTGTCTACCAGAGTTAATCACTGCAAACAAAGAGACTAGGTGTAACAAACCAAATATTTGATTTAATATGGGTTTCTCCTTTCTGTCTTCTACATTTTTTGCAGTCACTATAGGGAAGGGAGATGTGAGTGACATTCAGTTGACTGCAAACCCTTAGCTACTAAATATTACACACTGTCTGACTAAAGATTTGATTTGTTGCACAAGGTGAACATAAATATTCCAGGCACTTGAATATCTTAAACTATTGTGTGTCAAATTAGTGAGAGTGGGGTACTTTTTTTTTTTTTCCCCTCAAAGAAAAATGTTTTAGTGCTTATCTCTGGACTTTCTGTGTTAAATAATTTCTTGTATTGGTTCCTTGCTCTGACCATGTTACAGACTTAACTATAAAAATGTTTAAATCAGTATATATGAATGTACTTTCTGAGAACACTGTTGAAAAGTGTCACGTACTTAAAGCACTACAGCATTCATATACACAAAGGATATATCAATAGCTGGCTGAAAAAAAAAAAAGTCACGCTCTGGATTCAGCTGAGCAAACCGATCCAAGGCCACCAGATTGATTGGCCACAAGAGTCCCGACCAGAGCTCCATTGAGAATCATTGGGACATGATGAAGGAGACCTTACACAGGGGTCCAACTTTCACATCATCAATATGAGATCTTTAAGAAAAGTAATACAACCTAAGTGATACAACAGTGAATGCATCCTGTAATCAAAGTTTTATCAAACAAAACATTGTCTATGTGATTTTTTTTCTGTCCAGGCAGTGTACATTTATATGAAACAGTGAAATTATACCTACTTATGGTTTGCAGAAACATTTAATAGCAGTATTTTATCCTGGTGACAGGGTTGATTTATTGGCTAATGTTAGTTATTTGAAATTTAGTAAAACTGTAATGGTACAGCCAGTTGCTTGGTTTATCAATGTCTTTTGCCAGATTAATACTATTCCTTTTTTTTTTCCCCAAAGAAATTACATTAACTAGTGTGGAATTCAGAATGATGTGCAGATAGGCTCCCCTGTTAAATGTGGCATTTCAGACATTTTCAAATATTGAATCATGAAAATTATCATTATATTTACTACAAAATATTTTGTCTTCCAGCCCATTCAAAAGAAAAGCACTGCATTTTATTTTTTTGCAGGGGCTGACTTGGCATAAAATAGGAAATTCGGAGTAACACACCACTTGTGGTATGACAGTAGCAGTTACTAAGCAGCTGACCTTGTTTGCAACATAAGAAAGACATTTGCATCATCTGATGCACACACACAGAGTGTCACCCACAATCCTGCTGCATAGTTTTTTATCCTTTCACACTTTGTTCACATGAATTTCTACAGCAGTTCAAATTACCCTGATAGATTCACAATAGCTTCAAATGTAAAAGCGTCATTCGTCATCAGGGTCGCCAACAGTGAAAGAGTCTTTTCATGTCCAAGCTCCCAGTCAATCTTGTTTCTATGCATGCCGCACATCTGAGGCCTTAGTAATTTCCTCCGGCTGCTGCCAGACCCGCCTGCGCCATACTGTGTTTTGTATATTCATGTGTGTACCTTCCTATCTTAATCCTAGCTATTACTCGCATGGCTGGCCATGTCAAGGAGAGATTTGCTCACTCACAGCGAATAGGCCAATATTGACAGCACGCCCACCGCATCAGCGATCAGTGGAAGGGCTTAGCGCGCTGTAGAGTCACAGGTCTGAAGCTGAATTCAATGTGGGGGGCAGTGTGTTGGAAAACAATGCTCAAAGGCAATCTCTGCAGATGCTAAATGCTACTTTAGACAGTCAGGGGCAGTAATTTGATGGTCAGTATGTGTTGTCCTTACCCTGTCGCCTTTAATGTTATAAAATAAACATAGCTGAAGTTAGCTGTAGTGTTGTAATTGTAAGGATGAATGTGTTGTATTTAATCACACTGAAGTTTCAAGGATATGCCTATGACTGATGACTAAAAGGAGCATAATTAAAGTCCAGATACTTACCCAAATGTAGCTAAAGGGCTGCTGACTGGAGGAGTTTGTTAAAGCCTCAAAGTAGATTTTGCCAGCTCATGTGCTTCCACAAAGTTTGCATCAGAGTCTTGCTTTGTGACCAGATATCTGTTGATATTGGCAGGTTTATTAGAAATGGCAAGTAGCCATGATAACTGAAAGAAAAGCATAGAAGTTAGATGATTTCAAGGTGGTGATGTGTCTGTATTGGTCCAACAGGATCTTTGACAGATGTGCTCATCATCAGGTCTATTTTGACTGTTATCAACACTATGTCAAGTAATCAGAATGTGATTGAAGAGCAGACTTCAGTCCAAGGGGTTTAACAAAAACATTGCGTGAACCTTTTTGGAATTATTATCTTAACATAGTCCCTCCATTCCCAAACAAAACGCATCTATCACAGATGGCCAACTGGAGCTAAATGTGAATTATATGTCGATATTTATCTCCATTTGACTTGGTCCACCCCTCTGTCTTGGCTAGCAAACTTGAGGTGTCTTGTAAATTCATTTCAACTGAAAGAATTAAATACAGGGTTCCTGCGGTGTCTTAAAAAGCCTTAAAAATCTTGAATAATACCTTAAAAAAGTATTACATCTCATATGGTAGGTCTTAACTTATGTTGCCATAAACTTGAGGGCTCTGTTGTTTAAATGTGTCTGTTAAATGTCCAAACTACAAAGAAAGTAATGTTAGTCGACTCAGTTCCACCCATTCCAACCCAACAATTGATGCTGAAATTAGGAACCAATTATTGCTAACTTGGCAGTCCTCGGTGAGGAATGAGTCAGAATGATGGGAATGTAGGCGTTGGAGTAGACATCAAAACATTTTTAAAAATTTTAGGAGTCACAATTTTTTGCCGGTACAACCCTAAAATGGGCATTAAATTCTGTTCTTAGTAATTTTAAAAAGATTTTAAAGTCTTAAATGTAACTTATCAAAACCTGTAGGAACCCTTAAATTAAAATATGCTTCATTTAAGTCAATCTGTGCATTTGTTTGTCAGGCAACTTGATTTTTAAGTTAACGCCTCATATTTTACTCTGTGTTGCTGTTGTAAAGGAGCAGAAGAGGACTGAAAAACTCAAGATTTTCATAGAAAAGAGTCCTCCAAGTGAAATAAGGGTACAGAATTTAACTAATATATGTTAACTAAAATCAAGAAGTGGCTCATGTTTGGTGACAGAATACAGCCAATTATACCAACAGTAAACCACCAAACTGTCAAAATTTTCTGTAGGTTCAGTGATCCAATTCTAACCAAAACCCACCCTGCTTAAAATTACAATGGAATTAACCCTTTGTGTGACCTCTGCCGAGTCCACGCATGTTTATTAGCATTATTTTTCTTAAGTTGAATTCTGTGAAAGGCTGATAACATTTACCATAAATCTGCAGCTTAGTTGTTCATCACTTGACCCCTGTTCTTCAGTTAATCCCAGTTCAGATGAGCTGGAGTTTATACTGACAGCTGTTTGGGGTTAATAAGTTAACAAGGGCCAGGTCACCTTAGCTGTAGATAGGGTCGTGACTTTTTTTTTTATCATAAATATCTGAAGTGTATGACAGATGATCAAGTGCCTCCAAGATCTTTTATTTTCTAATTCCAAGGAGAGGCAGGCGTAAACAGAAGACCTATCAATAGATTTCTAACCTCGCTCAAGTGGCTTCAAGCAAGATGAACTCTTCTTAGTTGCTGTTCTATCTCCCCCTGCGGCCCAGTAGTGAGGAACAAGTCACTCCCAAGCAAATAGATTTTCATCTTGATGTGATTCACTTCTGTTTGAGTTTAGTTCAGTTTATTTGAGTTCATTTGAACCCACTTTCCTTTTTCCTTTTCTGTGCAGTTCAGCTCAATCCAATAAGAAAAGGGAAAACTCTCGCTGTCGTTTATCAAACGCAGCAGCAGCGTCTGGAGCAGCAGCTGGCCCAAACCCCAAATGATCTCTCCCATATAGAGGTCAAAAGTTGACAAAAAGCTGACTCCCCTTTCATCCCACAAACCGGGAGCTTCTCGCTGCATTTTCCAGAGGCATGTCATCACTTCAAAGGTGTTAGCGGAATGATTTGCAGACGAAAGCGCCGCCGCTTCCCACCCCCGACCCCCCCGCTTTCTCGGCTGGTTCACAGTTGTCGCTGTCGCACTTTGTTTTGCTTAAATGAAATGATTGAGTCCTGGCTCCGTGACGCCGTTTCAAGGAAAACCAGCCTCACATCATTACTGGTGACATTAGCAGGTGACAGCCGCAGCCACAGAGCCACCGATGCACTGAGGTTCAAAGCATCTTAGCTACGTAAACAGATGAGACGAAAGAAAAGTCAGAGAAGGAGGAGGAGAAAAAGTATGAAATGAAGTAATGGCTGGCTCAGGGATTATCAAACATGCCCAGAGTTTTGTTCCAAAACAAGCTAAAAGTGATTTAAACCATACGTGTTTTTAAAATTTTATTCTGGCAATCAAACTGCTGTAGTTTCCATTTAATGCAGCACTGACAAGAGAAACATATATTTACCCCTGTTTTGTAATCCGCTATTTTAAAGCTCTGGATGCAAAGATCAATACTGTATAAAAAAAACATGTAGGGTTGCATTTCCTCTGTACTTCTGCAATCTCCAAAGCACAGAGGCCATGTAGTCAGATACTGTAAATTCCCTTAAGACTATTGATTCAGGTTGCAGGTCGCAGAGTCCAGGGCTTTAACAACAGTCCAAACTGACCCCAGGCCAGGCATTAAAGTGAAGCAGACGCCGGGAAGTTGGACTGTGAAGTTCTTAAGATTCATCGCTGAAATGTGTTGTGGTAATTTGATTTGCTGCAGAACAACAACATGAAGGGCAGCGAGATGGATGCAGCCATATGATAGTCATATGATAGCATGGTTGGGGCTAAGTAATAACCCTTTGGCTTTTTGCAGTGGTGAATACTGTGTCTTTTGTGTGAGAGTGAATGCTGCATTTAGGAATTTTCAGTGTTCCCATCCAATGAGGGAGACTAGATGAGCGACATTTGTTTTTTTAAAGTGCCACAATGTGCTTTTGTGGAGCTTTTCATCCAGAGAGCAAAATGTTCTGATGTCTCACTGAATGATGAGGAAAGCATGACGCTTATCCAGATGCAATAAATTCGTCACAGGGTTTTTTTGGGGGGTTGATCTAACGTTGGAATATAAACAGTAAACAAAGTCCTTGTTCTAAGAGCGGGGCGTCTATTTATTTAACAGAAAAGCACTCCCCATTAGCGTTGAAATTGCTGTCTGAAATAGAGGCAGTCAACATTAACAACCTTGTCCTGTGTGCATAATGCTCCCGCCGTCAGCAAGCCTTGTCATTACAACCATTTCTGCTCCATTATTTCAACACCAAATCACCAAATCCCCCCTTTTTTCGATTCCCCCACCTCACTCCCCCTTTTTTGCTGCAGTACAGTGGGGCTCGCACTTCAAACTGCTCTAAAATGAGCTTGCTTTGCCAGGCCGGCAGCAAGCCAGACCAATCATCCATCTGCAATAATAGAAATCTTCTGGCTGATGATAGACTGAGGCAATCACTGGGCAGGCTGAGTGGGCTCTTCAGGCTGGCCTCTCCACCTTTGTTGGTGGTTGATAGCAGGGGAGGGTCGAAGGGAGGCTGGCACCGTGTCTGGCTGGTAAGCCTCCGAGTGTCCCGGAAAGCAGGCAATACGAACAGATACAAAATTCAATAACAACAAAACAAATACTTGAGGATAGAACATGTTTATATTTTCAATGAATAGGTGCTTTTGGCAGGCAGTCGTGGCTTTTCTCAGATTGATGGCAATGCAACCTGAACTTCTCATGTACTAGATCAGTGCTTTCACTCATGGTTCAAAACCTTGTTATTAACAAGTCTGGGGTGTGACTGAACATTTTAGTGGCTGAGATAGAAATAAAGTGAGTCTTTACAAAGAAATACAACAAACTAAAACTACCTTGTATGTTTCGTTTTTTTCAATTGTACTTAAAACTCATATCATGCCAGCTCAAGCTTTAATGGGGTTCTAACACAACCAGTATTTGATCTCACCAACACTTTTGAGGATTATTGTGAATTCAAAAAAGATGTCTCAGTTTCATTGCGTTATTTTTGCTTCCCTTTTTTGGTAACTCGGGAACTGATTGTGTTTGCATCTAAAATGCTACCAACGCCCACTGCAGTGTACATACTACACATAAGATTTTTAGACCATTCTTTTGTTACAATGCGACAAGCCCCGGTCACGTGATTTTTTTTTGTATGATTATCATTGATGGATGGAAAAAAAAAATGGAGGTCCTTGGAAGGAGCCATGGGTTGCCTCTGTCTGATATTTTGTCTGTGCATTCCATATGTGTTGCCATCAGTTTATACCTGGCATGGTCAAATAACCAGTATTTCCAAAAAGATATTACACTTTTGAGTTCATTTGCTCTTGCATTTCCCCCCCTTTTTCTTTTTTTTTTAATGCATTATAAAAATCCAAGTGAACCAAAATGCATCGCTTTTCTTCCTATTTTTGCTACTACATGACTTTTACAGTTTGCATCAACCTAATAGTTGGGTCAAATCACGGTCAGAACACATTCCTACCAGACAAACTTCTCCAGAGTTGATATGAGACCACACAGAGAACAACTTTTCTAAAGTTTCTGGGAGAAGAGGTTGTTTTGGTCTGAACCCAATTATGATGACTGTGTTTATAAGTGCCCATACACCAGCAACTAAGGGGAATCAAGGTAAAACGGAATGAATAACAAAATTTTCACTCAAATTAAAACTAACCTCGCAAAAATGAATTAAATATAAATAGGCATTGGTCTTAACACCTACATTTCAGCAACCCCATCATATTCACCATAAATACTTAAGCCACCATGCATATCTCTAGATCAAGAACATACATGAGACTAAGTTCCAATTACACGCAATTCATGACTGGGAATTAGTGATGGTTCCAGCGTACAGGGATCATTGAGTTTGCTGTGAACTTGAAATGTTTTGACCCCGAGAGAGCTGTACATGACAACAAACCTACAGTAGTTGCAAAATGCACAAAAAAGGCGTTGAGCACTTTCCAATTAATATGCATATATTGTATTGTCAAGCGCCTACTATGTAACTTTAATCAAGTGCTTTCAAGGTTGTAGTTAACTATAGTGTTTTCATGTTGGCATAATGAAGCAATTCATTACTCTTAATCAATTATGTGTTCCCGAAGTGTTTATTCATGGCTGCTTGACTGAATGGCCTTACAGATGGATAGTCACTCAACAGTCGTGCCTTCTTTACATTCCACCCTTCCTCCCTTTTCATCCTTTCATTATTTCTCTCTCAAACACCCCCATCACCACAGCTTTCTTCACACCCCCAAGCACCTCCATCTCTCAATTGCCCCTCCACACATCCCCCAACTCTCCACACCTCCACTTCGACCCGGTTCCATCCCTCCATCCATCTTTCCCCACCTCTAAATAGCGTTCATCTGCATGGAGAGCGTCTCATTCTGCACTGGCTAATTGGGTCTAATTAGAGTCATTCAGCAGGGGTTAATCAAGGATGACTTACGCAGATTATAACTGGTGGTGGGGAGGAATTGGAGGCAACAGACAGCCTATGTGACACACTGGTAGGCACGTAGCTCTCCTCCCAGTGTGGCCTCAGGGCTCAGCACAGATAGATGTGTTTAAGCCTATTGTACATCTCTGAAAAACACCCACTCAATACTTCTGTTAAAAAATAAACCTGCAAAACTTTATTTCACCTGATGAAAATGCTGCTGACACAAGATGTTTAAAGGAAACTGATACTTTGCATTCTAATTCATTGGTAAAATTTCAATGGCAAAATGTTAATGTAGGTTGGTCTGTCATTAAAATGACATTTAAAGGTTCAATGTGTAAGATTTAGGGGGATCTAACTGCAGAAATGGAATGTAATATCCAGAATTAGTGTGTAATTACCTGAAAATGAGAATTGTTGCACTTTTTGTTGCTCACAGTAGTAGCTTTGAGGGAGCTTGTTGGCAGTTGTTTGGAGAGCTTGTTGCCAGCGTTAAATCCATTACCATCACCTACTGTTTGAGTGTTAAAGAGTTATTAAGCAATAAGTCCTCACTCTAGTCATAGTCTTTCATTTTCATATTTTTAACAGTCACAATAGGGCACTAAAGATTGCACACAGCCATTTATGCAAAATATTTTTTTATTAAATTCCAACAATTCCCATGTTGGGCCAGTTCATTTTGTACCAGTATGAAATGCGCCCCAGAATCACATGCAAAAAAAAAGACAAAAAAACCCCAAAAACAAAACCAACAAACAAACAGTGATAAGTCCATTACAAAAAAACAAAAAACAAAAAAAATCACCCATCAAATATCAAAACTGGCATGTTGCATTAAATTGGGAAACTAAAAGCAGGAAAAGTCATAAACAAAGCTGAAGTCAGAATACATGTCAAGCTGTGGCTTTTAAAGGGTCCTCGAGTTTTTTACAGTTTCATCACAATACTATTATTTGAAAATATAGCATATCTGATTAGAGAGAAGACGCCACACTTCAGAAACCATTGGCAAAGCATGGGCAAGGCAGCTTCATTTTGTTTCTGTTGTCATTTGGAGGTAGACGTTAAAGGCTGATGTGAAATGACATTGAAGCAGAAAAAAAGATGATGCAGATTTTGCAACCCCTCCTCGTCATTGGCACTAAAGGGAATTAAGTTATTGACAGTTTGTATCACATCTTATTATGTTGGAATAATTGGATACTGGACTCCACAACAACAAATACAGTCTAAGGTCACATGGTTTATTGTGTAAAATGCAGGCCTTATCAAGGTTCAACTCCAGAGAACTCCTATTCAGCTCCACACAAAGTAAAAGAAAACCACACTCAAAACAAAAGTTATTAAAGCCTACAAACCTGATACTATTAGCACTCTTTAACCAGGCTCTCGAGTCAATTTATGTGTTCAGGCCCAATCTTAATAAATAAATAGGCAAGGCAAGTTTATTTCTATCCCACAATTCATACACAGAGAAATTCAAAGTGCTTTACAGAAATAGAAAAGAGAAAAATTAAAAACACACAATTACAATTAAAACATAATCAATAAATCTGAATATTAATTAATTAAAATAAAGTAAAAGAGAAGAGTGCAGATAGAACCCTTTCAGTTATTATATGCACAGTTGAACAGGGCCTTTTTCAGCTTGGACTTGAACACTGTCAAAGTAGAGGCCTGTCTCACATCATCAGGGAGTCTGTGCCAGAGTTTAGCTGCATGAAACTGAAATGCAACTTTGCCATGTTTAGTCCTGACCCTGGACACCTGCAGAAGACCAGTCCCGGAGGCTGTCAGGGTCCGAGATAGTTCAGATGCAACCAACATGTCACAGATGTATACAGATGTCACAGATGTACTTTGGTTCTAGACTATGGAGAGACTTAAACACTGGCAGAGCTGTTCTAAAGTCTATTCTCTGAGCCACAGGAAGCCAATGCAGAGACCTGAGCATAGGACTAATATGGTCGTAATTCCTAGTTCTAGCCCGGACTCGAGCAGCCATGGACCCAAATTCACCTGCTGTCAGAGAGATGTAAATCTTGAGTGTCATCTGCATAGTTGGTACTTGTTTTCCAACTGCAACACTTGCTATGGAGTCTACCAGATAGTTTGTCACAGTCCTCCTGGGCTGACCTTTTTTGAGTGTACCCAGCTGTTGATTTTTGGCAAACAAATCCCTACATTTACATGCACTATATGTATATATATATATATACATATATATATATATATATATAATGGGTTTTTTTTCACCCCCAAAAACAATATTTCTATATTCCTACTAATCTGTTTACATAGCTGATGACAGTGAATATTCCAGTCTTAACATTTACATGCAGCTGTGTATACTCTGATTGGCAATGTTTTCCAAGTTTTAATTAGAACATACAAACACAGTCTCTCTTTCCTTAATTCAACTTTGGTCTCTAGAAGGTAGCGTTGTGATTTTTGCCATGATCCAAAAATATGTTGACGTACAAAATGTTCCTAATCTTTTTATGTTGGTATGTTTCTCTTTCTAAGCAGAAATGCTGACATTCATTTGTTTTCCAGACTTACAAACTGTTGGCTAGTTGTTTTGGAGTAAATGTTAGCATACTTTACTCTGGGTTCAGTTCTCAGGTGGACCATGCCTTTCCATGTGAAGTTTACATGTTCACCCTGTGCAGTGTGAGTTTCCTCCAGGTCGGCCGGTTTCCCTCATTACCAAATACATGTATGCTATTTTAATTCTCCTGTCCTATATCTGTGACCAAGGTACTAGCATAGATCTGCAGTGGGATCTGGGGCATCTTTAGTGGCAGCCAGCTGCTCTCACATGTAGTAGGATAGGTTTAAGGCAGAAGTTGAATCTCCATATGAGGACAAATAGACGGAAACTTGACATATATGAATCTTTCAACATTAAATATCAGTATATCTTACAGTATTTGCCCTGAAAAATGCCATATTCAGAATTGAAATTCCCCAATGTAATATGCTATTTACATGAATCTAAATGCTCTTCCTCTGGTCTGAGCGGTAGTATTGTATGGAAATGACTTGAAACTAACACACACTGCTGTTTTCAATCTCTCAGGCTGGTCCATTATACCAGTATAGATGGATAGACCGATACTGGCAATTGAAAGCAGTCACCAAATGCAAAGTACTTAAATGAGTACTAAAAGCATCCCACCCCAAGAGATGTAGAAAAATCCAGAACAAATTGGAGATGTCAGTCAGCCACTACACCCACACAGTCCTGAAAAGATGTTGAATTATTGAAAATGAATGGAAACACTCAGGCAGTATGTTAATGTATGGTGGTGGGACTGTCAAAAACGGTATATTTTTTTAAAAAAAAGTTCAGTGTATAAGATATAGGGGAATCTCTATCAATTGTGTTTGTACTTATGAATAAGAAATGGCAATTTCAGAAGTTAAAAATCTGTCAAAATGAGCGGCAGTATTTGTGGCTGTTTGAGATTGTTTGGTGGAATTAAAAACTTAATGTTTTATTAAACATTTTCTACATTTGCCAGACAACAGATGACATTTTTACCCAAATTCCACACACATCATAATCATCATTGTGGCTTAAAACATTGCCATTTTGGCAGTGTTTAATATAGAAACACCATATCTGAGCTATGACTAAACCATTTAATTGGATGGATTGTCTTTGTCCCAATCTACAAGGACTGGATTGTAATCTGTTTATTGCTAAAATCATGTCACCTCTGCTACGATACATAGTGAAATGCAGTCTTTCAGCTTGTTAACCTGTGCCTTCATTGACCTCAATAGTCAACTAGAAAAGCACTCGGAGAGCGCAGACCTCCACCAAGCATGATAGTTCCCCCTATATTGTGAGTCACACCAAAATGATAATCCTTTATTTATTGAATTTATTTGCATCAGCGCCCTGACTATTTTTTATTTATTTATTTATTTATTTTTTGTGGAGTTATATGCTCAAATGCTGAAAATGGTCCTATCTCCCAATGTTAAAGAATCCTTTAAAAAAAATCCTGGAATTTCCTCAAAATCCAT
>JAPTGZ010000013.1:17349322-17360303 GCA_029814645.1 Fowleria isostigma
ACACATTTACTGGGTAAATTTTGGCTATTTTTGGGTAAATGTTATACATCACATTTACCAAACATTTACTCATCACGAGTAATTTTGGTAAATCCCACATTTCATGCAGTGATATCCATTATGTCCTGAAAGTTTCATCAAAACCCGTCCAGTAGTTTTTGTGTAAAGTTGCTAACAGACAAACAAACAGACAGACAAACAAACGTCGGCAAAAACATAACCTCCTTGGCGGAGGTAATAAAGAGCTACCAAGACATCAACTCAGAGGTTAACTAGCATGACAATGGACAACTTTGTACATTTTTACATTATATATTTTTTGTCTGCTTTATTTTTTGTGTAAATAAAATGCATGCTGCTTAACCTCCAGATCAAGACTTGGCGCAGAGCTCTAGTGCATGTGCAGAACACCTTATAAAGTTCCAGTCCAACGGGTCGGTTTACATGCAGGAGTGAATTGACTTTCATTCGCATTATCCAGGTTTGTTTAGTTGGACTAGTAAAACTTTTATTTGAGTTAACTTGAGTGAAGGTATGGTGGAGTGAGAGAGGCGAACTGGGGGTAGCATCTGCAGTGATACAGATGCTAAACCGGTCCATTGCAGTAGAGGGAGCTAAGCCGAAAGGTGAACCTCTTGATTTACTGGTTGATCGACATTCCTACCCTCAGCTATGGCCATGAGCTCTTGGAAATGACTGACAGAATCCCCCAGAAGAGCTGGTGGAAGTGGCTGGGGAGAGAGCACCCCAGGCTCCTCTGCTGCCCTTATGATCCACACCTGGATAAGTGGATGAAGACGGTACATTTATAAACACTTTTGAAGTTCAGTTTTAGTTGGACTGACGCAATAATTTATTTTTTCAGGTCTCATATAATTGTACTGACTTTTTGTGTGAGTGATCAGGTTGACTCACACATGAAAATCAATTGACAAACTTCCTACTTATTAGCTGCTGATGCCCAACAATTCAACCAGAATCCTAACAAATTGTTCATCTCAACTAAAAAGAGCACAAATTCATGTTGTTGTTTAGAGTTTAAATGGTAGCGCTTTTCTGCACATTAATGGTGCCCAAAGCGCTTTACAATACAAGTGTCACATTCACCCATTCATGCACACACTCATACACTAGTGCATGGCAGCAGCCAGGCCTCACTGGGAGCACTTTAGGGTTCAGTATCATGCCCAAGGACACTTCGACATATGGACAGTTGGAGCCGGGATTCGAACCGCCGACCTTTGGTCATTGGACGACCTGCTCTACCAACTGTGCCACAGCCGCCCATGTATGTATACATTCTTCATTTCTGAGCAGAAAGCCTCAAGTATTTATCCAGAGCAAGAGGGTGTATGATAATGCAGCAGCCAGCAGTCATTTTAACACTAGGAAAATGTTTTCATTGCAGGTGTATGAAATTACCACCTGAGCAGACCTCTTCATGCTCTTTATATCACCGTAGTCTGCACAATGCAATATCTCTGGTCTTTTTATTGTCTTCAGTGTTCTTATAAAGAGACCTGTGGTAATTATTTAGGAGGGCCGTAGTGTACGGAGACCCCTCTGGGACTGGAAACATTATAGCTTGGCCTCACACACACACTCACTGGACAGAGAGTAATGGCCCAACCCCTGGCGGTAATGGCTTCTCTTTCTGTGCAAGTGTATGTGTGTGTGGTGGCATACATGTATTCATCTGGGCATGTTCCTACCAAGTCTATTTGATGTGACTAGTCCATTAGATTTTCAATGGGCTCCTTCACCGTAATCCTGAATACACTGTGAGTTTTTTTCTATACCGTGGGCTCTTCATTGGAACTGCCCCACAGTACAGATTGCTCCTGTCACTGTTGAAGCAGACAAATTCCCCCTCATATCCTCTGCATATGGAATTGGATTGTCTCGTTATGGCCCCGTTACATTCCCCTACGGCAACATTAGCCAGCGGCTGTAAAAAGACTATTGAGATCCAAATCATTCCAGACCTAGAATGGTGAGGGCTGAGAAGTTTGCAAGGAGTTGATTTGAAAGAGAAAAGACGAAGAGATAAAGTGAGAGCTATGGTGGATTAGTTGGAGTGGTTTGAAGATGGGGGTCTGTTGTCAGTTGAGAGACCCTCAGCTTGACTTAACATGCACTTGTGAACTCACACACATCTACTGTACTACATATACAGACACACTCTACTCAGCAATGTAGCCGTCCTAATCCACCACAGCCAATCAATAAGCACTTGACAGGTACTGAAATACAATATAGAGAACAGCACAAGCCTACTGTTCTTCTGCTCCATTTAAACTGCAGTTTGACAGCCAGGGGGAGAACCGAGAGGTGGTGGGGTGCACTTGGAAATGTCGGGATTGGCCCTGACATAAGTTTCCTGTAGCAGAATCAAAAATTCAGCAACAGTCTCTATCTTTTCAATTTTTATCATGTATATGTAGTTCAAACAGGCTTTGGCTACTTAGCCGCAGTCACTGCAGGCAGCTGCAAGTGACCGAACCATGATGTCCACTCCAGTGTGGTCTATAAAGAAGTCCTACCCTTTGCAGTTATGCCCTGTGGGACCTTATTGTGTAAAGTTATCTTCATTGTTCTTTATAGTTTCTTGGTTGTTTTGCTTGTCGTAGGTATGTTCTGATACTTGACTTCACCTTGCTGGCGATTTCCATGCTTCATATTACATCTTTAATCAGCAGACTGTGAGAATAGACTGTTTTGACATTTGTCAGCAGTGATGTTGGTTCTTGTCATCTTAAAATCTGGACATAGTGGACATAGCAGTGGAAAACTGATCACATATTTGATTTAAGCAGAGTTCAGGTCAAGTCATAGTGTAAAAGTGATAAAGAAAGAGGATCATATGATGTGTGGGTACTGTAGGGATGGGTACCGAATTTAGTATTTTTATTGGTACCGACCAAACTTTGTTGGTACTACTGAGTATTGATTCACATGAAATCAAATGGTACCACATTTTGGTACTTGAATGCATCCTTGCACTGTGTGTGTCGGGAAGAGAGTGGAGTGTTTTGAGCACCTGTCCGGCGGATGTGGGCATCCACTTTGGGTCTTCATTTGGTGGTGTCGGTCTCAAGTATGCATTGACTTCCCGGGGAGTCAAGTTACGCCGGTCCCTGTGGGTGCCTTTACTCATGGGCCCCATGGGTTACCCGGGTGGGGCAGGTTAAATAATTCCTTAAATGTGGGTCCAGCAGTTTGAAAAAATACTCAGACCCCCACATCACTAATGGCAACACCTCAAACCTGAGCAAACATAATAGACTCATGAAGAGCATGCAAAGAATGTACAATATTGGAAAGACCCAAAGGAACACATTTAAAAAAAATATTATATTTGTTTTTAAGTTATTTGCCCTTCCTACACACTTTTCTCAAGTTTTACAATGTTATGTTATTTCACTTATGATGTTTAGGAATAAATATTCAGAATTTAGAAGTTTTTTTCATTTGTTTTTTTTTTTAGACAAAATTACTTTAATCACCACATGTACACACAAAATTACTGAAAACAACTATACTGGTACCAATTTTCAGGTACCAGGAATCAGTACCGTATTGGTGTAATTGTGAAAGGTACCAATCCCTATGTGTGACTCCTTCATTCATTAAACATTCTATAAAGACTGTGATGTTTGAGTCAACCTGCCTTCAAGCAGCATCATTTGTTTGGTTAAATGCTAATTTTGCTAACATTGTTAGTGTTACTGTTTCAATATGAAACAGCTGAAGGAGAATGCAGCTTCATGGTTGCTAATTTACCATCAGTAACTCAATCACCGTCTTTCCTTTATGTTTGATAAACATTGAAGGCATGTGGTTTTCAAGAGAGCAGATTCACTACAAACTTAGTTTGTTGGACTTTTACAGTTTAATTGTTTTATTGTAAGTTGTTATCAACTTAGTACACGCATTAACCTTGTATAGTGTAAAGTTGTTTTGGAGTCTTTTTAGCTGAGCCTATTAACTTCACTGCTAGTGGAGCTGTCTGTCAGGAAGGAAATGTGTTTTATTAAATAAACTGAAACTCTGAAAGTCTGTCTTGGTAGGTGAACAAGCTATTGTACCAACCCATCAATCATAGCCTGACATGTCAGATGTCAAAGCTTGTATTTAATATAAGATCTCATTAACAGAAAAATTTTAAAGATGGACTACCAGATCACATATATTACAGAGCACAAATAAAGGATATGACAAGAATCACTCCTGTTAAAAATACTGTTTACTTAGTATGTCCTTCCACCCCCCACCCCCCACCTCCCCCGTATGATGGTTCAAAGTTGCTCTTTGACACCTAATCTTCTTAAATAAAGAAATAGATAATGTCATATGAATCAGTTGGGACTGGGATAGTGCCGTACTTATTGGTTAGAGCAATAGTTCTCAGTCTTTTTCTGTGGGGCCCCTCTTTGGAAGATGAAAAATCTCTAAGCCCCCATTAACCCCAACAACCTTGTAACAGTGGTGCAGTTTTAACTTTTATTGAAAGAAACATCAATATTGTAACAATACTTTATGCCTTTCCTTATTTAATTTGTTGTGCAAATTAAATATAACTAAAATTTCTGCTCAAATAATACAAATAAACTCAACACAAGACTGCTCCCTGGGACAATATTTTTCAAAATAAAAATAGAAAATGCACAATTATCTCACAACTATGACAATAAAGTTACTTTTTTAAGAACACCAAACAAATTTTGGTAACAACGATGAACATTTAAACAATATCAGTGACTGCAATGCAACTGCATATCTCAGAACATTAAACTGCAAACTGTAAAAATTGTGCAAAAACACAAACATTGTACATTTTTCTTTTCAAGTCCAATCCTTGTCTATTCTCCATACCTAAACTCTTTGTCTATTTAGTTGCAGATCACCATGGCAGTGGATTTGTTTGTTGTACGTCCCTAAAACGAGTCCAGGGCACTCCAATTCCAAAATATTAGTTCCACCTGCTAGATGTTCTAACCTGAAGAACAAAAAATAACCTACCCATGAGTGATCCCATGCCCCCTCCCCCAGCAAGCCTTTGTGCCTCTTTTGGCAAGCCTTCGCACCTGCCCCACAGTTTGGGAAAAACTGTATTAGGGGAAGGGGCCAGGGCTTTGGAGGGTTCAGTCTTCAAACAGGGGTGCAGCACTCAGGAATTGTGGTGATAACCTTTGAAATCACATACATAATGATGACCCAGGTTGGTCATTCGTGCCCATTGTGTTCTACTCCACCCTCAGGTCCAACAGGATGTTTTCACGGTCATGTTCATCATTAAGCTTGAGCCAGTGGTGCCTTTGTCTGGACTGTCCTCTGGGTAGAGGCCATCACATTGGCCATGCAACGGAGACATGGACATAGAATTATAAGGGCGGACTGTGAATAAAGCCCTCAGATGTCAGAAGATAAGACAAGAAGACTAACTGTTTGGATAAATAACATGCATGGTGTCAGAAAGTGTGATACTAGATCTGTTAAGTCTTCCGAAACCAGAAAATTCTGACCAAATATTAGTATATCAGTACAAGATGTCTTTTCTGCAAGTTGAATCTGGATAAGTTGGACTGAAACTGTTGTAGTTAGAGCCTGGATTTAGTGCTCCTGTGATTTAATGCCAGAAGATGATGTTACCTACATCGGCAGGTGCACCAGTGTGGCTTATGATGCTTACCAGTATGTAGCTACCTCCATCCTGCACATCAACACAGTTAATGAGCCTCAGTATCATGCGTGTTTAGTTTCACATCAGTCTGATGTTGTCGGGTATGTTTCTTCCCTTCTCATGAAAACACAATCAGATTCTGCTGCAGGCAAATCTCCTTTTCCTTCACTTTCTCCATTGAATATGACTGAGAAGCAGGATCTCTGGAGGAGCAGGGTGAGGATGCTCCTGAAAAAACCTTCAAAAGGTTAAAGATGTCAGGTTTTCGAACATTTGATGTGGATGTGATGTTGCTCAGAGTGGTAGGGTGACAAAGGTCATGAAGGTTCCTTCCATACATACATGTATAATCCTACTGAATACATGTGCTACAGAACAAACCAGAGAAAACTGATTTGTGTTAGAAACACCAGTCTATCTTTGGACTCAACTGTTTGATTAGACGTAAAATAGAATGGAGAGTTCATTGCTGTTCATATACATGGACATAGAATAAAATTTTGTTGGCTGACTCTTAAAGCAATTTGTGTCAGTATTGGTAAAAAAATAAATAAATAAAAGTAGGTGATAGATAAATAACTTTCAGGATATGAAAATATAAACAGCAGTTATTGCACATGAGAAAGTACCAAATTGTATACAATTTAAGGGGCCATAGATGATAATTTTATCTTTATGTAATCTTGGAACAGGTTTTAACAGACCCATCAGAAACCAGGTTGAAAGATTGTAGGGTCATTCAGCTCTGGAACTGGGCCTGGACAAATAAAGGGACCTAGCATGTAAAAAGTCTGAGCAGCTAAACTACATTCAAACTCTTGTAGATTCAGGTATTCTTCATGTGGAACATCACATTCTGCTGCACTGGGCACTGGTACTCTTTTGGCGTTTGTCCTAATTGAATATGCCAAGTTTGGGATTCATTCAAACACAGTGATTAGAAACCCATGAGCATCCTGAAAACATAGTCGAGTTTATACACAGAGGAGAAATAATTAAACAGGAAGTAGGAGATTTACCTTGTGGCAATTGTCCCAGAACTCTGGTGCCTCCATTGCCACCTCATCTTTGATGACACTGAGGTGATAGAACTTTACTAATGTAGGAGTCATTTTATTTGTTGTAAGCTTATTTTGGTGGGTATCTAAGACTTATGCTTGAGTACAAGGTGAGTACTTGTTTTTTTTCTTGTTTAATATAAAAGAATGTAGGGGTATGACAAAATAGTCAGCTCATGAAACGACACAAAATATGATACAGGGCTCACGAAATACTCACAATAAGAAATAAAGATGAAAGAAAATGACCTGATGAAAATAACAAATTTGATTAAAACAATTTGACTGTAAAGGTAGATAGTGTGACTGTGGGTGTGTTTTGTTTTACATATTATAAAGAAAGAATGAAAACACATTTAATTTGCCAATCTCACTGGGATTTTTTTGTTATTTTTTTAAACAAATGACAATGTCACGAAAAGTTTTGTCTTTGTAGGCAGTGGGAGGAGCTTCTCTTTGTGGTTCCGTTGCAAATGATACATCATGAGTATTTTCCCTGATCTACCGTACGCATTTCCTTGCCGTAGCGTGTCACAAGAGAGGGAGAGAGACAGAGGGAGAGAGTGAGCTGTGAAGTGAATTCGTCAGGGCACCAAATGGTACATGGTTGTCCCATTGCATCCGTAGCGTCTTCAATTTTTTCATCTTCCTTCAGTTTCACGTAAAGTGAGAGTGCTACTGTGGTAGTCAAGGGGGTCAGAAATCCTCAGTCTCAGAGTATGGCGTGGCTTCGCATTCTTGAAACTTTTTTATCTTGATTTTTATTTTATGCATCTTTGAATTTTTACTTGGGCATTTTTTTATTACATGAAATTTTGTGCCATGAAATTTTGTTACAGCCCTAAAAGAATGTAAATGTACATTATATCAAAGGGCAAAGTGTGAGTATATGAAAGAAAAGATTTGTAACCATAGTAATAAAGACATTCCATCAGAAGTCTGGCAAATAATTAAAGACTGATAATTAGATAAAAACATTTGTGGTAACTGACACTTTTCACAAAATCAGACAAAACAGTATTTCATGACTAGTATTATACGACCTATAACAGGCTGGTTGTTTATTATGTCCAGGGAAACCTAAGGCTGACCCGAATCATCTTTGGGAATGGGAATGGGAATGGGAATAGGAATGTGAATGTGAATCGGTTGCGAATCGTATCTGTTTCATGAGCTTTCTGCAGACAAATCACAAAGTACAACTCCATTCAGTGTTGTTGGATTTGGAGGACTAGCTGCTTTCCATAAACCGTATTCACATAGCAGCCATTTTCCTCCTAAATGCTATGTTAATGTCATGTAAAGGCAAAGAATCTAAAAACTGGTTAATGACCGAATTGATTAAGAGTTAATTTATGTCTTTTTTGCAGAAGGAAGAGCTCATGGAAAGGTTTCATTTAATTTCCATTTCATATAAAATGTCATATATGCCTATCTATGCCTATACCACTTAATTTATCTTTACATGTCCAGGCTGTTGTCCTACACTGTGTCATTTAACCTGCGCTCTGAAACACCAGTGAGAGTTTATCCTGTTGTTTCCTCTCTGTAGTTTCACATCTTGGCGTCTTTTGTGGCGACTTTAATCTCATAGGTGGCTTTTCCAATGATTTCCTTTGGAGGAACACATTCCACTAATACCTAATTGTCTTAATTGGTGAAATCATGAAACACCTTCCACTTCTTTCCTGTCAGTATCTGCCTTTCACTTTCTGCTGTTGCCTACAATAAGACAACTCAGCTTTAAAACTAGAGGATTCAATAAATCCTTTAATGCAAATAAAGAGCAGGTTTATTGACCAACGACAATATTTGTGACAGAAAAACAGATCAGGATTATTGTTCATGTAAAATAAAGTGGATTCTTTTATTAGTTTAACTTCAAAAAAGTCCTGGGAGGTTTTTTACTTGTATATTCAGATGGGTATTTTGCTCTGTTGTTTGATTACTACAAAACGTTTTACTGTCTAAAAGAGGCAGATGTTTGTTCCTTTGTTGGGATTGTACAAAAATAATGTTATGATGTTGGATGATTCAGGGACTGCACACTATCCATATTTTTCCACAACAAATAGATTTTGGGCATTTGAGCAGGGCCTTAAACTGGAACATCTGTAAAATATAATTTTATTTATTTATGTGGGTTTTTTTTTGGTACTGGTAAAGCCGAATGATAAAACTTTATTTATCCAAATCCTACACTTCCTGTTTTTACAGAGGAATGTTTTGTGACACAGAATTAAATCCTGTTTGATAAAAAAAGGGAAAACATTTGTGATATTTCTGGTGTAATTCAATTTGTTCCTGAAAATAATCTTTAAAAAAAAGTCACCTTGTTAACAGTATAGTGATATATGGTGTTACACTGTATCTTGATTTCAGTATTGTAACTTGTATCGTAACACCAAATTCTTCTCGATACACACCCCTTTTGTCAAGTGGTACCAATAATGACACTAATAATCTAAAATAAAGTTATCAAAATATTTTGATTATACCATAAATTTAAAAAATTATGGTTGTAAGAAAATGTCATCACAAGCAACTGGCTGTACTTTACAGATGTAGGTAATGAGTCATGGAATGAATGCAAAAGGTGACTGTATGGAACAATATATATATTGCTGATATACAGAATACACCTGTGTAGACACCTGCAGACAAACAATTTAGTTTTTTTGTGTGAAAAGAAAGGAAAAAGGAAGCGTCCTTAATTGTTTTTCTGCCCTTTCTTAACCACTGTCTTCGGTGGCACATGAGGATCCAGCGCTAATGTCTCTCTTCCATCACAACTCCTTTCCAGCTGCAAAACGCTGATTGGAGCTGGAACCACCTCATGATTGCACTCTCTTATTGGGAGCAAGAGAGAAGGGGGAAAAAATCTGAAAGAAAAGGAGACACGTTCTCATTTAATTCATTCTGCCTATCTCCCCCTCCCCATCTTCTAGTGTTTTGCGAGGTGGAAATTGGAAACGCCCTGCAAATGCATCAGGGAGGAGAAACGGGGGGAGGAGAGGGCATCCCAAACCGAATGGAGGTGCTATTACCCCCACAGTGGGTGAAGCACAGTGGGGCTGAAAAATCTCTGGCTTGCTCTCCCTCGCTCAATGATTGTCTCATCAGCAGGAGTAATTTGGGTTTCTGGTTATCGCGTCATTTCTGATGCCGACGAGGGGGAGAAACGAGCTGAGACGTAATTACTTCTCTCTGCAGACGGAGAACAGATGAGGAATTGGGGAGTAATTAATAACTGGCTGGTACCCTACTGGAGTAGACTTCCCAGCTCTGCCACCGCCTTTGAGAGAGACTTTACTCACTGTGAGAAACGAGTGGGAACAGACTCTAGTTGCAGCCTGATGGATCAGCAACAGGCATTTCAAAGAGAGAGAGAAAGAAATGAGATAGCAAGGTAAAAGTGAAAGAGGCGGGGGAGGGAGATGGGATGGGGGAGTGGAGTGATGGGAGTGAGGAGAGAAGAAAGTAGGGAAGATGTGGGGTGAAGTGGATGGATGGCGAGGGGAGAGATTGGTCTGGGCGTCGGAACACATGAGAGGCAGGAGAAATGAAATGAGAGAGGGGAGAGGAGATGTGGCAGACAGGTGAGGAGGAGAGGGAGGAGAGGGTGAAGCCAGAGCCAACCACATGTCTTCAGTGTGGATAAGAGGCCTTCTCCACCCAGGCTTAATAAATCAGCAATGGATTATGAAAAGATGCACCACACAGGCAGCTCAACCACTGAGATGAAACACAGGAGATCTACAAGTCAAAGCAATGAGTTAGCATCGCAAAACATTTGGCTATATCTGTGAAAATCCTACCTTTTAAAAATCAGACTTTTTACAAAAATGATTTGAATTATATGTATCTAAAACAAAAACATGCTTTTTTTTTTTTTTTTTTTTCAAAAAAGTAAAGACTCAATATAAGAAGACATGGATCTCTTGATATATGTATATTCTTTATATTTTGCATTTGTTTCTTCTACTGTATGGTATAGATTTGGCCTTTTTTATATTTTCAGTTTTTCAGTATTTTTTTTTGTATATTTGTGTTTTTCAGTATATATGTTCGATGTAATTTTGTGTCATAGTTTTTATATAGTCTCTTTGCACTTTAAAAAACATCTTCTAAACATACTATTCATTGTCCCTGCAACAATGACAATCATATTCTATTCTATTCTATTCTATTCTATTCTATTCTATTCTATTCTATTCTATTCTATTCTATTCTATTCTAT
>JAPTGZ010000013.1:17385820-17399064 GCA_029814645.1 Fowleria isostigma
ACCTCCACCCCCACCTCCACCCACCTGCCTAAACATCATTTCAGCCACTTTTGAGGTCTGCGACAGCAAGAACACAGCCGTCTTTTCAGCACGAACAAAAAGTGAGGATGAGACGAAGTAAAGCCCTCGCATCGATTTTACACCCACTCCCCGGCTGCAGCTGTCCTTGAATATAAATGACGGCGTTTCAGCCCACTCCTCTCTGCAAGACTCCCAGAATTCTTTATGGCTATCATAGTGAGGATCTCCCTCATTTTCTGAGCTTACCCAAACCTGCTCTTCTCATATCCCCACAGCAGCCGAAGGATAGACCTCGACATCTGCCTCATCACTGAAACTCATTTTGACGCTCAAGAGGGAGGCAAACTAAGAGAGAATTTGATCTCCGTGAGTCTCTGGGAGCGAGTTCTCTAATCTTTCCCCGACCAATCCGCTGGGGCAGGGACACTTACTGTACAACTCACTCATCTCCAGTGGCGGCTTTGATTCTCTCGCTCCTCTCTGCTGATTTCGCATAATCACACGGTAATGAGGTTGGCTGCGGTGCGCTGCCGTGGCCCTGGTGCATGGCGAGCTTCTGCTGGTGTGTTAAAGGCGCTCGCAAGGAGGTGGAAGTTAAAAGGAGGGTGGAGGGAGGAGTTGGAAGGTGTGGAGGGAGAAAAGGTCTGGAGCTCCCTACTTTGTGAGCACATTTGTTAGAAACACAATTACACAGACGCACAGGAGCATACCGGGCTCCACAATGATTTCTCCATTCTCCAGCCGGTGGAGCAGCTAATTTCCTTAGCAGCTAAGTACTTATAGATTGGCCTGTAACAGAGGCCTGAGCCCAGTGGAGGAGAGGAATGTAGCACATGATTGTTTCTGCTTCATATCTGCCATATAGTAAAGCTTGTTTCCGTGCAGAGCCACATTAGCATGAAGCACCCTTAGTTTGCCCTGAATCGGTTATCTGTCACCAGCGCTGGAGAAATTATTCACATCCTCAGCTTCAGCAAAAAGCAGTCGAGATAGATAGGAGAGAGTCGTTTCCAGCTCAAGAACTGTTCAAAAACCATCCTCGATCTTTCATCAATATTTGAACCAGTATTTTGACATGATTACTTAAAGCCTACCAATGTTACCCTGAGAATCTTTCTGGGAAATCAGTCTTATTATTTTATCTGCATGAAAAATGACCTTATTTTATTACAAAAAATAACCTCAATTAAATATAAATAACTTAGCCATAATAAGATAATCTTGTGAAATATTGTGGTAGATTTAACTAGTAAAATGCCAAAATAATGGTTTGCATAATATCCTAGCAGATGAACAAAATAAAACCATCTCCATCTTCTGAGAAGGAACAAAATCTCTTTTATTACACTTTCATTACTATTGACTATTATGCCTGTTGTTGCAGATTTGCATCATATTCAAATTTTTATCTTTTTTTTGTACAGTAGTCAAGTTAACAATCTCCACTTTATTTAGCATCTGCTTGAAAGCAAAAACACAACAAATGTTCTTAATATACTTGTATGTGAGTTCAGGCATTAAAGGCATTAAGAAAATTAGCATTAGATGTTAAAATACTAGACTTTCCTACATTTTCTGAAGGAAATGTAATCCATGTGCATGCCTCTTGTCAGTTTGGTGGACTAAAAAAAAAAAAAAGAAAGATGGACTGATTATAAACTCTGGAGTCTGGTTCTGATTTTGTTTGTGATTTTAAGAGTCGCCTGTCAAAATTTGTAAATCCCATTCTCATACCAAAAACATTCTTAGAGAGAGAACACAAATACCTGTTTTAAATTTTAAATGAAGTCTCTAAGTGAAAGTAAGTTGAAGCAGCAGTGGTCAAAAAGAAGTCAACTTTTTGTCTTCTCCACTGTAAGTGAATGGGATTTTTTTGGAATTTGTTTTGCAAAAGCCATATGATATATCGTTACAATGTGTGAGATATATAATCTTTGGGCCAAGGCAGATATTTTTTGTATTGACAGTATAATTTTATGATCAATCGTGTGGGAATGGTAGCCAGTTGAACATGGCCCCATTCATTTTGGATACACAAATTAGGCCAGTTTTTTTACAACTATATTGAAATCCATGCGTCAGATTGTCAATCCAGATAATAGCACGTCGGTTGAGACAAGGCTGCACATTTTTTGCGATAATATGTTATGGTCTAGCCCTGCGATGAACTGGGGAAATGTCCAGGGTGTACCCTGCCTTTGCCCTTAAGTCGCTGGGATAGGCTCCATGTGACCCCTGTGACCCTAGTTGAGGATAAAGCAGGTTCGGAAAATGAATTAATGAATGAATGTTATCGTCTCTTCTTAATGCTCTGGGCCAAATTTTTTGGCAAAGTTTTTGTACAAGTTCTAATGATAAATATGACTAACACTAGTACCCTGGGCCTTGCATTACATGCAAGCACATGGGGAATGAAAAGTCAAAGTAGTGATTCTGAACCAAAATTTGTCTTGCTCTGTAGTTTTGGGGATGTAATGGTTTCACCCCAAAGACCACCACTACCAGATCTGCTGGTGGATATCCTTCATGTGAACGCCATAACTAGGCCAGATTTGGTTTGATTTTTTTATCCCTTGATAACCAGCATAGGGGACCCCTAGTGGAAGAACCCAATCAATTTCAGCTTCTCTCTGAGTATTATGTCATCTAAATGGGGGGTGCTTTGTTGAAAATCCGTTTTTTGAACATAAATCAAGCAATAATATGCAGATTGAGATAAAATTAGGTTCATATTGATTGTCTTACAAATGTCCATTTTCTGGCTACCATCCAGTTCATATGTTCATAGTTCATATGGAGTCATTTTCATTCAGTAAGTGGCGTTTTGTGGGGGAAAAATTGGTTTTCTGACCATTATTCTGCTACTATCAGGTTGATGTAGCTCAAATTGAGTTCACATAGATTGTCTAACAATTATCGTTGATAGATTAATATATAGCAGAGGACTGGGGGGATTTCAGGGATATACCCTTTTGCTGTCAGCCCCCGACAGTTTAAGCCTCGTTTTACTGTTGCATTCATGTGTCTGTTAGATTTTCCTGTTACATGTTGCGGATCGAGCTCATCTGAAACTACTTCAAATACTGTTGTTCGTTTAATCTGCAGCAATGCATGATGGTCTGTGAGACCATGAGATCAATGTTGTTTTGTGCAAACAATGAAACTTTTCAAAAAGAAGTAAAAACAGTGATTCAAGGAGCATTTTAAAGGAGTTTAATACCACCGTTCTATGTCCCAGTTCTTATTTTACAACTTAGTTCTTCATTATAAGTGGTGCTGTTGTTGTTTGAAATCCAGGCTCAGGTTTATGTGCTGATCTCGTCCCTTGTTGACACTGATGCTGCTGATAAAAAGCAGTGAGCATGGGGGGTTTCAGCTTGTCATGGTGGACTGCTGTTATTTAACAAGTTACATGGAAAGCCCTAAGGACAGAGACAGTTCCCTTGAGTAGTGTTACAGATTACAGACACATAGGTTTTATTTCTGTGTCTCTACATTTGTCTTTATTTTTTATAAATTGTACTTTCTTTCCAAACAATTTTTTCATGATAAATTTGTCTCTTCTGTGTTCTTGCAATTCGGTTACAAAAATTTAACTTTTCTCTGCTTATACTTTGAGGTTATTAGAACTTTATTTAATCTAAGAACGATGGGATTTTCTCAAACTGTAAAGAAACACTTCATCCATTCATTAGACCTATACTGCTTCTTTTACTGGATAAAAAAATAGTATAAATAACCTCAAATATGAGACAAATGTGAAACAAAAAGTATGATATTTGTCTCTGGGATGTGGTGGAATAGAAGCATAAAGTTGCAGAAAATGGAAATACTCAAACTAAAAATACCTCAAATTTACTGAAAACTGAAGAAAACACATAAAATTACATTCTCATCTATATGTGGGTGAATAATTTACCCTCAAAACCCATTTCGTTAGATAAAATCCTAATTTTGCATGAAATAAATAAGTAAAAGGAACAACCTCGACTATATTAAATATTAAAATATATGTTTTAACATATAACAAATGAACTATGTCAGACTTGGGCTATGCAAGAAACAATGGGATTTCTTTATGACAGTTGTTGACAATAGGAAAAAGTGAGTGAATGATGATGAATTTTTAATAAATAAAATGTCATCTCATGGGTAAAGAAAATACTTCACTGCTATGTGTGGATTTATGGAAAACATAATGTTTAATGATTTATTAAATCAACGTCATGCACATGTTGTTATATGCCTTATGTTTTCATGTTAGAGTGAGTCTGAAGGTAGCATCATCCAGCCCGTGTCCTCTTTTCTCGACAGCTCGTCTTCTTTTTCTGAGTTTCCTTGAGATCCACTCAGATCAGCGGGAGCAGCAGTGTGAGTCTTCTCAGGGTTGTGGGGTTTTTTGTTGTTGTGTGCAGATCCCATAACATCACAAGTGGCAGGCATCATGCTGGGAGTGGACACGAGGTGACGGACCGCTGCGAGCTACTGTCAAACTCCGTGGGGGGTGTCGTTTACCCATCATGCAGTGTTGTGGAAATGCGAGGCATCACCAGTCGTGTCATTAACCCTTTACGTCTGGCTGCGTTTCGGCAAGCGCACATCAAACCGCATCTAATTTGGACTCCTGTATGGAATCAGTGTAGCAGCACCAATTTATTGTTATGGTTTAATGCAATTCAGTATATGTGATATGTGTTCTGTCAGCCTGATAATGTAAGTACCACTGACTTAAATTAGGTTTGGCTTCAGACCCTGACAAACCCAATGAACTGGTTTTAACACAGGTGTATTGATTTGGAACCAGCTCTTTATATATATATATATACACAGGAAGTGTTTTGCTAATAGCAATAAGGTCAGCTGAAATTGGGTCAAATTAAAGGTTCAGCTTGAATATTTTTATGTGCTTATGCGCTTAGCTGTAACTTTTGTTGGAGTCAGTTTTGATACTGGGAGTCACTTGTTTCTTACTGCTGATTTATCATAAATCTAAGCTATCTATTGTTTCAGTTGCCTACATTAATGCTAAAAGCTTGTGCGCTTATTTCTATGCAGAAAATCCATGGAAATTTTCATTTCTTCTCTTGCAGTAGTGACTATATGTGCTAGTTTCTTCAGAATTGTAAAATGACCATTTTCAAATAAGCTGTTTACACATCCAATGCAAATGAGTATTCCTGGTTACATCCAGCCATGCACACTACTGCTTTCTACTATGTGACTTCTTTTAATCCTTCTAATACTATCCGGAAAAAGGTTGTCTTTTCGATATTTGTGTATCCATATGTTGATATCCTTTGTTATAATAACAGTAGATGTGGTTTCCTTTCAGATCAGAAATGTGGATTTTTCTTTTCTGCATCTATCTCGAACAGCGAGGATGTTTGTCTTTACTCCAGCTGACCTTAAACCGTTGTTGTGTTGAAAGCTGCAGTCATTTTCCAAATTCACTGTGTAAATCTCCTGAATAATATCAGATTTCCCACATGTCTGAATTGGAAATTGCTCCAGGCCTGTCAAATTCAGAATAACAGTGGGATATTAGTGTGCATGTAAACAGATTCAGCACTGAGTATTAAAATAAAAAAGAAAAATCTGCTGGTTTTTGTAAAAAGTGTACTTAGTGTGTGTAGAATACCTAAGCAACCATAAGAAAATGTAACCACCTTTTTCTTATTAAGGTGTACGTCAGCTAATATTGAGTCTTATTTAACCAGGAAGAAACTGAAATGACATAAATAACTGTATTTTCATTGCTTGTAATGAATAGAAGTTCCTCAAATTTAGTTTATTATTCCTTCATTCTGGTCTGGTCTTTCCACGACTAAATCTTCTTATTTTAAGAAATCTGGCCAAACATTTTCTTAATCAATCAGCATATTCTTGTTTTTCTTCATATACGACAGTTTTGTTATGATTAAGAATATTTACTTTCTCTGTAGTGGAGCTGTTTTTGTAAATGTCCATCTGTTTCATGCAGCTTTTTGCAAACCACCTCATAATGATTTCAGCCATAAAATGTGCACTTTACAATTAAAAAAAGTAAAAACCACACATACACACAAACACACACACATGTATATGGAGTGGAACCTAGCCCACTGACCTGCTTTCTGAATGCAGCAGATGCACATGATGTTCCTTCTTTCTTTCCTTTTTTCTTTTTTTTTTTTTTTTCTTTCTGTTCCACACAGATGGGGGGTGAAGAGCAAAGAGGTCTTGTGGGTGCTCATCACACACACTTGACAGAAGCAGCGCTCTTGGCAAGGAGGAGCTACATGATATATGAAGATGGCCACTTTGAGTCCCCCCCCCCCATACACACACACACACACACACACACACACTGCTCATCAGCCCCCTGCCCTCCAACCAGCTCTTGAGACACTGACGGTGACATATATGGAACACATGCAGACTGAAGCCTCTTAAATATTCATGCCTCGTCTGTGTTGTCTGTACATCGCCCTGTGCATCACACGCAGCATGTGTGAGTGCATTTATACATTTTGCCGGACAGATGTCAGTCTGAGCTGGTGACGGCCCTATATCACTACACGACTGTTGACTTTCTGTGCAGCTGTCGATATCTACCGTCCTACTTTACAACTGTCAGCTATAACAGGATAAGCCCAACACTCTGAATCTTGGTCTGACGGCAGCTATTATTCAACTCCTAATTAGTGAAAAAGCCATATTGCAATTTGTCTCAAGGACAATTAAAGATTTCAATGTTTAAGATTTTTAATTGTCATTCAATCATGTAACGTAAAGAATGAAATTTCGATCCACGGGACTGACAGTGAAGCGGACAGTTAAAAAGAACCACACATATTTAAATAGAAAAACCACACATTCAAGATAAAACAATAACAAAGCAAAGTGCAGATAGAAGTAATAATAAATAAATGAACATAGAGGAGGAGGAGAAATGACTGGGATATAGCTAACATATTGCACGTCGTATTGCAATAAAACAGGCTGAATATTGCACTGTTATTATGTGTTAAAATGCGTGGATTAGATTAGAAACTGGTATTTTTTCAACTCAGACATACAAACTTTAAGTGATACTAAACACTAAATCTAAAAAACATTTGGGGTTTTTTTTTTTAGCTGTAAATGGTGCTGTGATGAAACGCATAAGTACTGAAAATAAAAATACACTGTTGCCCATGAAGGTGGAATAAAGTATTTTACCTCTTCTCATGAAATGATTGTGACAATGTGATTTATTTTTAATAAAGTGTAACTTGGACTAATCACTCTACCCAGCCAGGAATAAAAAGAGGAATTATTACAACTTTAAGACCAACAGTGTATATGAGAATCTATATTTTATTGATAAAAGCACTTCCTGTTTGAAAATCTTCTTAAGTCTTTGTGCTGTAATGATGATGTAGAGTCAGACTTCAGCACTAATGTAGAGTACAACTGTATGTCACGGAATTTTACCATCTCTAATCGAACATGTCCATTCTGAATCCCCTGACTCGCACAAGAATAGTGATTTTTTTTTTTTTTTTTCCCCCAGAAAACCGTTGCCTTAATGGGTTAATTTGTTAGTTGGTCTAAAATAGTGTTTGTTACAGCGACAACACAGGCTTTTTTTTTGTTGAGTTTAAGGAGCGTTAGGGATTCACACTGAAAGAAAAGATTGACAACAGGAAAAAGCAGCTAAAATATTCAAAATACAGACGCCAAATGGGGATGAAGAATACAACTAGTGTCAAAAAAACAGTATCTGCATATTTATCATCATATCACAGCGGATCCTTAAATTGCAGTCATCTGCAATAATATAACTACACAAACTGATGCTGTGATTGTGATGAACTGTGCAGATCATGTTTAAACTGATGGAGATCAGTACCATCATGCATCAGAAAGTAACAATTCATAGAAACAAGAAAAGCAAGAAACAGCAAAAACAAACACAAACTAGATGATTGCGCTATTTTTCAAGCAGTCACTAAAGTCATTCTGAAGAGTCAGTGCAACTACGTGATTAACTGAGGGAATAATCAAGAGGTTAAGTGCTGCAGCCGCAAAAATCAGCAGTTTCTATAAATAAATAAGTAGATAAATTTACTGTATACACAGCAAAAACTCTCTCAAGCTGTCAACAAGAAAAAAGCAATAATTTGTGAACTATTACTTTATTTATGTAAAATAGTCTTCCAACAGAACAGGAAAAACACCATGTTTTAACAAGTAAAACATATTTAGCCTTATAACACCTACAGCAGTCTTAAGAATTATAGGATTGTAAGAAAATTTATGATTGTTATCATTGTCTTAAAGTAAGGACATAACATACAGGAATTGTGTATAGGAATTAAAATTAGTATGTCTTCATATCAAGCCATAAAATCAAATCAAGATTCAGTTCCCATTGTTTATTTTAATGTATTTGATAGTTGTCAATGCATCAGGACATTAAACTCATTGGCTTCACTGATGTAAATCTCCATTCATAATTCTAAGGCCATGAAATTAGGCTACAAACCTTAAATTTAGTGACCAGACTATGAACAGGCACATTTTTCTGAATACAAGATGATGTGAGTGTTATTTTTTTATATTTGTGGAAATTTGGTTATGTGAATTCAATTTACAAGCCATTGTATAGTATAGTTAGGGACAAAAAGCTCAAGACAAGTGAAATAAAAGTATGAAATGGCCAAAATAACTGACTTATATTTGATTTGTGATATTCCATCCACCCGTGACCCTAGTGAGGATAAAGCGGGTTGAAATGAATGAATGAATAATGAATATTCCATCCAACTTGAATTTCACTTTTTGCAGTGTGTGAAAGCAATTTTGCTCCTCCAGTTCTTCAATCGCCCTCTCCTGCTCACTTAAAACCCAGATTTTCCACCTAAAACATATATGATCCTCCCTGTATCTCACCCCTATTAAAGACAACATAGCGTGGTTCTGAGGGCCTGCAGTAATTTAACACATTGCTGTGACTCATTGAGGCTGCAGCCAAACAGCCGGCAGCTTCACATGTGAATACCATGATAACTTGGACTCCTCTTAAAATGACCTTTAGGTCTGTCCAGGTCTTGCAGAGACACCGTTTTAATGGAGGCCCTATAGCCCTCCAGGATCATCTTGATGCTCTAATGTATGGTCGAGTGTCTGGGCCTATTTGCCATTATAACACTTGAATCTAATCAGAGGATAGGCCACTTTGAGAGTGTTTGGAGAAACCACTTGTGCCCACAGGCAATCAACACCTCATCAGAGGCCCCCCTCTCATGTGGAGAGAACGGGACACAAGGCCCAGCAGTGAAGAGCACAATTTCACCTCCTTGTCTTTCCTCCATATACTTCTCTTTCTGCTCCTTTTTTTTCAGTATTCCTCTTTGGATTGTGCGTCTCTCAGATGTTGCTAGACATACTTACATTTTTATCCAAAACTAGGACAGTTTGCACTAAAACAGGTGTGAACAGCCATGCACAATTTGATGTTTATTCACACTTTCTGATTTTAACAACCATCATTTTCCTAATTTTATTTGTCAGGAAGCCAAGATGAGGTGCCTGAAGCTAAGTGATAATCAGCAGTGTTGGAGGAGCTTCTTGTACAATGAAGGTACACTAATAATGTACACATGCAAGTACATGGAAATGCAACAAAATGTGATGTTTAACCCATTAAGACCCAAACATCCACCGAAGACCAAAACCATCTACTGATCTAAACTGTTTAATACCCGTTGATTTACTATCTAATCTTATCAATACATGTAAATAATTGCCGTAAAATGCAGTTATTTGTCTTTTCACAGTCATCAGATATGACCCATTTGGGTGTTCAGAGGCTCCGTAGTTACCACAGAAACACCATCATCTTCTACTACATTGATTCACCAGTAAAACCCATGGAGTTTGATCAATGACAGTGGATAGAGACCTTTGATTTATGTTTTGGTAATGATATCTTTGCTGTAAAAGTCTCTGTTTCTGACATAATAACCCTCAAGTTTAATCTGAGCTTTTATGAACATTTAATGCCAGTTAATTAAATATAGGAAAATATATGATTTACACTGGAAAAAATGCAAAAAAAAATAGCAGAGGATAATATTGTAATAGATTGTATTAAAACACTTAAGACAGGTTAAATGGAGGAAAAAAAATATTTTTGTAATTGCCACAAAAGTAGCACTAGGGGTTATTTGGCAAAAAGGGAGAAAATCCAATTTTTTCTCTGACCTTATATTTTCCTCAGCATCTTGTTATGAGTGAAGAACAGCAAACAAAGATAAAACTACAAAGAATTTTTCCCAAACATAATAATAATGAAGTCAACAAACAGCAGTGCACCCTATAGTGACTGATATTTTTGTACAATTCTGTTGAGTTTCATACCTACATTTCATCTTATGGTTTTATTAGATTCTTCTGCTGAGACCAAAGACAATTCTCCTGCCTCGCTTGGACAGCGGCGTTTATTCTGTTCTATTCTGAAATGGTGTGATTTTGCAGTTCCATAGAACACTTTGTTTGTCACTTTCTGAAGTGTATAATCCTCTTAAAATAAATCTGGCAGCAGAAACGGCAGTGTGTACCTGCTGTTTTTCCCACAGCATGAAGTGGCCAAAAAAGATACTAAGAATAATGTAAAGGTACTGTCCAATCGAATATGTAATGGACATTTTATCTCCACATTTTGTGCCATGTGCTGATGGGTAGGCTGTAGCATGTGCAGTGTGTAGTGCTCATGTTTTAAATCAGGGGCTTATGGGAAATTAGTGATGCTTTTTACGTTTCAAAATGTATAATTCAGACTTAAAATAATCCCTTTGAGTAATAATGCTCAATACTATGGCTTTTATTAACAAGAATGTGGTGATTTACTCTGTATCATGATAGAGAAGTGATGATTCAATATAAGCAAGGCAGAATATTGTAACTAAATCAATCAGTTCAGTTTATCGACATTACCATAAAGACAATAAAATATCAATAGACCACCCGTCAGTTGGCATCACACCCAAGTGCAACCAAAAGCTTATCCCTCAGTCCCTGTATACATACTACTATACATACACATACACATATACATACACACATATGTACATAACTCTAATATCAACTGAATTTAAAAATGCAGTAGTTAGTAAAATAAGGTCTCAGTGGCATATTTTAGTTCAATAATTACACACCTTACCAGAGTCCTACACAGGTCCACATTTCCAAACCTGCACCTGCAAAGCTGAGTACCGCAACCTGACCTGCTACTCGCATTTTTTTTCATGTCCAATCCACACCCGCCCGTACCCACGTACATTAGACCTGCAACCTGACCAATGATTAAACGCATTGTGTACACAGTCACTCACTTTTAAGGACTTTATTTCTGGCTAAAAGGCACACATCAATAAATTTCTAATATGTGCTGCTTCATGATGTCTTTGGCTGGATGTAAACAGAGGTGAAGTTTATTTCAAAGTAAAATGTTTTCGTTTAATATTACCTGTTGTACAGACGAAATGTCTTCTTGTGTTTTTTTTTACCCGTCACCACATTTTTTGCAAGTTATATATTGGGTACCTGACCCGGTCCAGGACTCTGCACCTTACATCTTTTCAAATACATCAAATATCTGAGATAAACTCAATAATGAGTGTGGTCCCCATTAGTATCAATACCCACTAGAACCCTCTTCCTGCTGGATAAACGGTAGCATCCAGTTAAGACCTTCAATCAGTAATAATTCCATTTGCTTAGAACCTCATCTTTAAATGTACAGAGATGCAGAATGTTGAATGAGTGTCTGTCCTGACAGTCATGTGGATCTCATTTTGTGTTTTTGAAGGATCTGCATGTTACTCAGGGATGGTTAGAAAGGACTGTCAGCTTAGATACGAGTTTGAAATTTCAGGTCAGGCATCAAACTGCAGGCAAAAAGTTTGTTATTTTAACGATTTTTGTCCATTCTAATCGACCTGATCACTGATTTAATCACATTTGATGTAGGATTACCTACATGCTAACTAATAACATGGGTTGACTTCACATTGCCCTTAAAATGTATTGAATTTGTGGACACGTTGAATTGAACTCCTTTAATTTCAAGTGGCTATATGTGCATGCTTTTTTTTGTTCATAGAAACACAGCACATATATTGTTAAATAGTCTTATCTAATTGTTGCATTCAGATCTTGACAGTACTGTGGTTAACCCCTTAATGCCTACATTTATTTACAGTCATATATTAAAAACATGTTATTTGTGTGTTGTTAATATGAGTATAGCACATACAATAGCTATGGTGGATATTAGTGACATTAGGCATAAGTGTTCTAATAGTAATTAAACTAATTTTCTAGTCTTGGCTTGTGGATTATTTCATTGATGCTACTATTGATCAGTTCCTCCAGTCAACAGTCCAAACAAAACAAAAATGATCCAAAATTCAGTAGAAATTTACAGAAACAGGCTGTTGACATTAACCTATGAATGTCAAGGATCATAGGCAACCAGCTAACATACTATATGTACATTCACAAAAAGTGTTGAGCAGCACCTCATTACAAAAACAGTGGAATATTGAGGGAAACTTGGTTACAATTGGGAAAAGGCTAAAGGCAAGAATTTACATGAGAGCTGTTGGGGAAAAAAATAAATGCTTCATTTACTCTCACTTTGCAAAAACAGTTCTCTTGAGTCTCCTAAACGTGAGTGGGCCGAACAAAACAAGTAGAAAGACAGAAGCTGAGGTCAAAGACTTGCTCTCATGATCAACCTTCATTTTATAAGGATTGTATTTTGGGATGCTAACTAGCACTGTCGCTTTTTCTTCCCTCCTGCACTTATTCATACACCTGCATGATGTGTGTAAAGATGGGTCATCTGAATCCCCTTGCTTATCAACCCATTATGTTGTTTTCGTGGCAAGGTCAGACTGATGAATGTGTAGCAACTAAGGCTTTGTTCAGACTGCAGGCAAATGTGGCCAAAATCCAGGTTTTTTTGTTTTGCTTATATGTTACCTGTATCTGATCTGTTGAAGACAGTTTGAACAGTTCAAATCCGACCCAGGCAACTTTCATATGTGGACCTAAATCTGATACATATCTGATATTTTGGATTGCAACTTCAGTCTGAACAGCCAGGTTGCATTTATTAGATTAGATTAGATTAGATTAGATTCCACTTTATTGTCATTGTCTGTCACAAGTACAAGGCGAGGAAATGCAGA
>JAPTGZ010000013.1:17399164-17411815 GCA_029814645.1 Fowleria isostigma
ATTAGATTAGATTAGATTAGATTAGATTCCACTTTATTGTCATTGTCTGTCACAAGTACAAGGCGAGGAAATGCAGATTGCATCTAACCGGAATATATATTCGACCTTAACACCATTGAAATGCGTCACAGTTCTGTTTCCAGGAGGAGGAGTGGTGGGAAAAACACATTTATTTCCGTAAACACAGTGCGTGCCTATATGGTCACGCATTACATCAGGACCTCTTTTGTGCTTGCAGGTTACTTCAGGGTCACATTCTGTTCATACTCAAAACTGGTAGAAGTCACGTTTAATGTGTAATATAAACTAGCACACAAAACAATCAAATTCACCAGACTTGCTATCTGATCATAGCCTAAGATCTAGTACTACTTACTTGAAACATGAGCAAAAGACCAAACACTGGCCTGGTTTGGAAAAAAATATATTAAACTGTTAATGAATACAAGGCTCATTTGTGTCTGTCATATCAACTCCCCAGCCCTGCAAAATTGAAAAGTGGTCCTTGTTACTGATGGTAGTGTGGTTTCATTGACAGCCCAGTGACAGCAGTAGTAGTAGTTTCAGAAAATGGAATGATTCAACAACACATATAGAAAACTTACAACGGCTGAAACCAGGCCGTGGTAAATGGACAAGACAGATGACAACAGACAAGCTAGCAAAAGCCACCACTTCAGCAAATTACTGAGGAATTGCGGTGGCACTTTTATGGAAGAACACGTTCCACACTGGACGGACAAGAAAACAGTGTTGAGAATTGATACAGTATCACAAAACTACTACCCCCTACCAAATACATGTATTCATTCACGCCCCTACATATCAGCAGCAAATGAAACACTCCACCCTGGAATCAGTGTTGGTTTGCATTTAAGTGGGATCTCAACGCAAGAAAGTGTGTCACATTTATTTTTGCTGGAGCAGGATCGGAGAATAACTTGGGTTTGAAAACAAAAATGATAGCAATTTAACAAAACATAGCGGCGACATCCAAGAGCCAGTAACTGAAGGCTCTCTGACTGGCCACATTGCAAGCTATAAGAGGACTAAATGAAAGCAAGTGTTTCTGCAGAGACTGCTCCACAGTTGTGGGATAAACACTTAGTGGGAGCTCTACTGGGAGGAATACAGTAGAGTTTGGGGCCCGACTTCACATTCCCTTCAGTATTGCAGAGGGAATTATCTATGCGTTCCCCATTGTCAGCCGGCAGCAGCGCGTATCTCCACCCCAGCACATTGATCTGCTTCTGAGACATAACACAGGGAATGTATGATGTCTGTTCTCTGTGAATACTCTTCCACCTGTTTCCCCACGATTCCCGTCAAGAGAGACAGACACAGAGAAAGCGGGGGAGAGGGTGAAAGAGGTAAGAGACAGAAGAAAGGAGACGTAATACACACAGACAGAGACACACTAATGATGTTGTCAGACAGCTTTTTAGTCTTTGAACACACTCCCAGTTGTGTTTGCGGCTGCGCCTCTGCACGCACATACACGGACTAACACATCATTGTATTAGACAGGCACTCCATCACTGTCAAGTGGCAAATTTGGAGGGAGAGGCAGCTTCCTGCAGTTGCAACAAATCTCAAAAAGCCCTTTTGTGTCTGTCAGTCTAGGAGTCTTTCATTTTGACGGCAGAGAGAACCAACAACATCAGACTTAACAGCGTGCTTTTCATCTTGCTGGGGATAAAGGAAGACAAACAAACCCGTTATGTTCTCCGGCGTCTCTCCATCATATGGTCCAATTTTTACAAGAGCCACAAGATACAATATTAGACTGCATATACCTGGTCTTTGGTTTAAGAGGGATTATCTGCCTGGTTTTAGCATCAAAAGTAGCTTTTAGTGGTCATCAAAATCCTAATATTGCATAAACAGTACGTTTCTGTAACACTTTGAGCTAGCGCTGCAGCTTAGCGAGGAGAACTTGATACCTACATGCACCCAGTAATGTTATTCATGGCCTCCCTGACTGACACATTAATCAAAAGCACAATCTACTCTTATCCGACATGATCGAGTGTGTGCACTTTGTGTCAAAAGCCCTGACTGGGTAATGTAGATTTTATAGTTTAATGGCTGCACTGAAGATGGGGACAAGTAAACATGAAATCAGTTATGATGACGGCAAACGGTGCAAAACACAATGACAAGGCTGTGTCTGGAGAATGAGACAAAGAAAAATGCTTCTTACAGTACTTAGAGTTTTTTCTTATGAGCAATCGTACTACTACAAATGCTGTTTATCGTGTTTGGTGTGCTGTTGCAACAGCCATTTCTACTGTTTTCACTCCTCGTTTTAGTCCAAATGCTCCCTAGACCGAGGGAAATAATACAACCACCACCTGTTACAGCAGTGCTGCTACTATTATTAAAATGTGGAAATATTAAGTAAGCCAATACTGAGAACACATTCTAAGCAAATTTATTAAACTGGGTAATATGTCTCCCTTAACATTACTTTAACACTGTGGTACCTGTACACTTCCATGCAACTTTATTTATTAGGATGCTAAAGTTCTTGTACCGAAGTTTTCCACAGTCAACCACGATACTTAAAGCCAGGTGTTACCTGAGTGTAAAGTCTTCTGGCAGAGAAGTTTTCCAACATGTGAGTTTTATGAAAGGGTCGATGTTAACCCAAACTATAACCAAAGAATAGTATTGATGCATGAATTTAACCATGTTGTCTGAGGGCATTTTCACACCTGAGAGTCTGAACCAAAGGTCTTTTTTTTTTTTTTTTCTGTATATTTGGTCCAGTCGTGCTTCCATACTGCTGTTTTGAAACTGGACTAATATGTCTTGCAATCATCTTCTTTTGAAGGTTGTTTCTCTGCATCAGCAGCAGTGCATTTGTAGTTTCCTTGGTGTTTTAGATTCTCATTCTTTTTTTTGTGACATGAACCTTATGTAACTTCTTTCAGTTGGTCCCACAGTTGTACCTAGCCCAACAACACTTTTACACTGTACATGAACCAAACTGCAGTTCTGTTTGATTTGGATAAAGAAGATCCTATTAGTCATTAGTTGGCCATACTTGAAGACTGAGCCATGATCCAGACAATGTTTCACCCCTACAAATTTACTTCAGATCAAAATGGAAAATCAGACAAATCAAGCAAACAAGATAAGTTTGAAAGCACTCCGAGTCTAAGAAAACATCTAGACAGTCTGTAACTTACTATATACGGTATTGAACAGCCTGGACAAAGAAGTAGTCCCACAGTACTATTATAATTGGCCACCATTAGCTTTGATTGGTATTGTTTTAGTAAGTTTATACAATGTCACAACATATATTAGTAATTTTTTGGCCACATCATGCAGCTGAACCTAGACTTGACCAACTGAATCAACCCATAGATAACCATACCATAACACGACCCCCACAGGATTAAACTACAGACACTAGGTATGATGGGTAATCACTTTATCCACCTCTCTTTTCACTTTGAACTAAGGTCAATCAGGACTCATCAGACCACATGAACTTTTTTCCATTGAGTTCAATCTTCAGAACTAATGCTTGATTAATAAATGTGAAGCTACTCACTGCATCAGTTAAAGGGTTAAAGAACCTGTTTTACCTGAAAATTATTAATCACTGCAGTACTACTTTATCACTACTCTATTCAATCCGTAAATGTCTGTAATATGAAGAGGACATACATTATATGATGATGACTACTTTTGTCGTTATTACTAGTTCTACTGATCACGCCTCCAGTTGTTACTTCTACCAGTATTAGAATTCTTACCTTTGAAATACAATCGGTTACACATTACTAGCTGTTCTGTTAAACAATACAATAAGTAGCTGTTTCTTTTCTGTGTGACACATTACATAACAGCACTCTCACTCTGGTACAAGCCTTGTACTAAAAATAATATATGTGGATATAATATTATTGTAATCACCAAAATGTTGACTATGAATGTAATTTAATGACATTTATTAATGAGGTGTTAAATGGTATATTTAATGGCCAAAGCAAACGCTACTGCTAAAATGTATATGTTGATTTTATGTTGGACTGTACATTTAACCAGCTACTGAGCAGCACATACTGGCCCGTCTACCCTGAATGGTAACTGTATTTAATTAACAGGAAAATGAGCCACCAACCATATTAAAGATTATGATAAGATTGAGAAGTATGACACATGGTCAACCGTAGATAATTATTTTGGCTGATTGGGTGGTCTCATGTCTACAGGGGCAAACTGGAATGACTGATAACTCATCCTGTGTTTTTTTTTAACACCTCATAGGGCAGGGAAATAGCACCTTTATCGTTCGTAGTGAGTGTAGTGACAGGATAGTTCAGTCCATCTCCAACCCCTGCAGGTGTTTCAGGACTGCAAGGACTTTGCTGCCAATTTTTCTTCACATTGTATTTTTCTCAATTAATTAAAAGTTCAATTTATAAGATTTATGTAGACTTATGTCACAGGTGTCAGACATGCAACCCGGTGGCTAAAACTGGCCCGCCCATGGGTCCAACCCAGCCCCTGGGATGAAATGAATGCAAAAATTACACAGAAGATATTAACAATCATGGATGTTAAAATTACTTGAGGTCAATTCAATCTAAAGTGGATCAGACTGGTAAAATACTATGATAATAACCGATGAACAGGGTTCCTGCAGGGTCTTAAAAAGTCTTTAAAAGGTATTAAATTTGATATGGTTGGCCTTAAGTTATGTTGCCATAAACTTGTTGGCTTTGTTGTGTTTAAATGTGTCTGTTAAATGTCCAAACTGCAAAGAAAGTAACGTTATTCTACTCAGTTCCATTTGTTCCAACACAAAAATTTATGTTGAAATTGGGAACCTATTATTGCTAACTTTACAGACACTGCTGAGAAATAATTCAGAATGGTGGGAATCAAGGCATTAGAGTATATAGATTTTCTACATCACCGGCTGATTTTAATGACGTCTTGCTGACGAAGACCCTTATACGTTTCTATCAGTATGTTTCCTGTCTTGCCAATTTGGCGTCACTGGCTTGTCAATAAATACATGAGTATAACCAAGATAGAGATTTTACGGCAGTTGTTACAGACAGTACTGTTTATCGACCTTACCAGCAGAAAGTCATCTAGTGTTGCTTTAAATTTAACTAGTAGTAACCTGTAGGAACCCAGTATAAACTAGAAAAGCACTCGGAGAGCACAGACCTCCGCCAAGCGTGATAGTTCTTTTCATATTATGAGTCACACCAAAGTAATAATCCTACATTTATTTGCATATATTTTACAGCAAACATAACATATACAACAACAACAACATATGTACAAAGAGATGCAGGATTACTTTTTTTTTTTTTTTTTGCTAGTTTTCTGTTTTTTCATTTATTTATTTTTGGCATTCTTTATTTAGTTTATAACAAAATATACACAAATACCAAAAATGGTCCAATCTCCCAATGTTAAAGAATCCTTAAAAAAAAATCCTGGATCCAGGCAGTGATCCAGATCACTCCCAAAATCTAATCGATTGTTCATTGTGTCATTTCTATCATGTGCTGAAAATTTTATCCAAATCCGTCTAGTAGTTTTTGCATAAAGTTGCTAACAGACTGACAGACAAACGCCAGCAAAAACATAACCTCCTTGGCAGAGGTAATAAGGAAAAAAAAAAAAAATCCATTTTTAGTGTGCAAAAACTTAAATTACACAAAAATGTTTACATTTACAGACTAGCTTTTACAAAAAATGCTAATAACCTGAAATATGCACAACCTGAAATGTCTCAAGAGAAGTAAATGCAGTTTTACCAAGATTGTTTATTTATTTATTTTGAATATACCCTTAAAACCAAAGAAAAAAAAAATTATATAATAAGAAAAGAAAACATTAAAAAAAGAAAGTTGAAGTGTGAAGTTGAGGTGAAGTTTAACTTATGTACTCCTGTTTCCTTACCCCATCCTTCTACCTTCCCCAAATTCTCATGTCAGGTCTCATAAGTAATTTTAAAAAATCCTAGAGCCCGCTAGTACATTTGCTGCAACAAATATGCAGTATGGGGGTGTTTACACGCAATGATACATGTGCATGGAGGAGAAAATGTAAAATGTATGAATTTAGCACACGCAAAGTGATTTATCAAACCAGACTGCAATTTTTGCTCATTGAAACTGCGTCTATATTTAACACGTCTCAAAACAACGTGCAAAGGAGGTTTGTGTGCATAATTGCACACACACGGATGGTTATTGAGACATCAAAATTATAAAACAAGATGCAGAGAACACATTTTTCGGTCTCCACCCTCCTTGAACCTTTTTTGGAATGAGCGAGGAAACACTCATTAAAACATATTGCCTCTCCAGCCTCGTAATTTTGTAGCTGTTGGAGGAAGTCCGACACATAAGCACGGTCTGGCATATGTGTGAATGAACGTAAGACTTCTCTGTATTTAACCCTTCTTATGTTATTTATCAAAATTCATTATAAAATTACTCTTTGTGTTTTGCATTATTAATTGAAAATCAAGTATTTTCTTACATTTAATTTACAGATTGTGTAGATATTTCTGAAAGTTCTGAGTAAATTCAAAGCTTATTATATTAGAACAGGAGAAAACTGAAGAAAAAGTGAATTCTCAGCAAAATATGTCATTGACTGAACAAGTTTCTATAACCGCTGTCATTTGTCAACCTTCATGGATTTTACTGCTGAATAAATTTAGCACAAATAGATGGTGAAAAGCTGGCAAACTTTGTTTTTCCTGAATTTTTTCACTGCATTTATAGGATTAGTGGTTAAAGTTGTGTTAAACATCATGAATCAGTAGGTACTTTTGGTGAACAGCAGCTGTCTCTCCTACACATGTTTTTTGTTTTTATGCAGTAGCTTGACATTTAACTTTCATAGTTTTTTACTCACAATTGAAAATAGCTATGAAAACAACCTTGGTGCTTAAAACCGTAAAAATTAAACTTCAGTGTCCTTTTACATTCACTGTTTTTACTTAGCGTGGGTGTTTGTACCATTGGACACAAACACACTGTTAATTCTTTCCATATTAAAATTCTCAGCCCTGGTAACATGTCCCAAATTATTCCACACAAACAGACTCTTGGTCTTGTTGTGATATGGTCAACCAAATCACTGCTGTTGCTGCAGTTATGTCTGCTGTAATAGTTACTGTAGGCGAACACAGACGTAAGACATTATGTAAAAACATTCTGCAAAGAAGTGAGAACAGAGACAAAATGAGATGGGTTTTAAATACAGAGCCGTTAGCTAAGCAAACGTGCTACTGACATGTTAGCGCAACAGAACAAAGACAACAAAATACTAAGATTGTGATGCTAATCTGCCATGTAATGTCTTTAAAGATGAATTGTTTGACACCCCCACCCCCCACCACGACTCCCCCATCATTTTTTTTTCCATGCTAGCCAACCCCCATCAGCTTCGTCCTCTTCATCCAACTTGAGAGACAATTCCTCTGTTCCTTAATGATGTCTGTGTGGGAGGGGCTTTTTTTACAGCATCAAAGACAAGACACTCAGAGGCGAATATAAGAAATGACTTAATCATTGCACCAGCGCACATGCTCGCCATCTCTCACCCTCTCTCTCACTTTGCTTTACACTGACACACACACACACATCTACACTCTTCTTCTCTGCTCCTGTGTAACTTTGCTAGAGGCGGCGGCTTGGCACCTTCTCTCTTTCTTTAGAACATTCTAGCACTAATCAGTGAAACCCTGTCCTCGCCCCAACACACGAGGGGAGTGTGCGGGGCATGAATAAGGCACCAGGCTCAGAGCCACAGTAGCAGCCATGTTCGCCTTTTCTATCCATCACCAGCCCCCCCAACCTACCAAAAAAGAAAAAAAAAAAAAACACACCCCCAACCACTCCCCTCTGAGCCCTGGCTGAGTCTTTCTGGAGACAGCACCCTTCTTTTTGATGTCTGACAACTGAGAAAGGGGAGAGGGGGGTTGGGAGGTGGTGGTGCTGGTGGTGGAGGGACTGCACCTTTCATCCAACGGATGCTATCCTAAAGGGAAAGAGGGGATATGTGTGCATGAGAGAAAGAGAGAGACTGACAGTGTGAATAATTTGGGTTTGGGTCTGTGCAGGCTGAAAGGAATCTCCATAACTACGAACAATTGAAACAGATTCTGCAGAAAAAAAATCATCAACAGGTACAGTCAGAAAGCCGTGACCTCCTCTTTAAATTCAGTACATGGTTTGAAACTTGAGACTTCAATAAATACACTATGTTCACAATACAGTTCTTCATGCTCAATTGGGATTTTTATTTTATGCTGAAATCCAATTATTCTTTACAGGTACATGTGACTGGCATCCAACTCATGTGTGAACAGTTCAATGGTCCTTAACCCATAAAGACCCAGTGCTACATTTGTGTGAATTTCCAAATTAATTTTTCTCTCAGTTTAACCTTTAAGTGATTTATCACCACTTATTATAACATTATCCTTGGTATTTTGCATTTTTTTGAGTGAAAATCAGGTGTTTTCTTATATTTAATTTACTGATCATGTAGATGTTTGTTAAAGCTCAGATTAAAGTGGAGATTTTTTATATAAAAAAAGAGAAAAAACATGACTTTTTCAACAGAATTTATCATTAACTTAACGTAACAGAAAAGCGAACTCAAAAGTGATCTTTTTCAGCAAATCTATCAATAACTGAGCCTAAACCCAGTGTGTATCTACTGTCATTGATCCAACGTCATGGGTTTTTACACTACAGAACCTCTGAACATCCAAATGGTTCATATCTGATGACTATGAAATGACAAAGTGCATTTTACACCAATTATTTACATGTATTGATAAAATTAGTGAATAGTTATTAAACGTTTTATATCAGTAGATGCTTTTGGTCAGAGGTGGATGTTTTGGTATATTTTGAAATGGATCTGGTTCCACTTCCTCCAGTGCAGAATTGAGATGTCTTTTGTATTTCGAAGATGTAAAATTATGCTAAAATGCAACCAGTATGACCATTCAGATGGAAGTCACATTATGCAACATCAGATATAAATCAGATTTAGGACCACATATAAACAGTATCACTGTTTACCTCAGTTCAACGAATTCTTCCAGTTTATGGTCAGTTTTACATCCAAACTGTAACAATATCTGAATATGAGAAAAAAAAAATAAAAATTGAAAACTTCCAAACCAGACAGAAGTGAAGTGATCTGCAAGTGCAGTTAGATAATTACACTGGGAAAGATTTGTTTAAATAAGTCATTTAATTTAGTCTTTGGGAAAATGAGAAGTCGCTTGAAATAAGTTGTGTGAAACTCATTCTGAGCAGTGTCTTAAGTTATAATGTAAACGGTTCAGTCTGAGGTTATGTAATTATCATTTTTGTTTGACTATGCACTGATTAAAACATGGTTATAAATATGCACATCTTGCAGTTAAATCCTCCTAAAACCACTGAAGGGCACTTCCACTCCCAACGTTCCGGTTCACCGGTCTCTTTTTGAAAGGTTTGAAGTATTTTAACTCGAAATAACTTAGTTTAGAAACTTGAATAACCGGCTGCAACCAAAAAATAGCTTTTTTTTTTTTTTTCTGCTGGAGTCTTGTCATGTTCATTGTACAATGCAAATTGTATAATCAGTGCAGAAGAGAATCCAGGGGAGAGACACATGCACAATAAATACCTGAAGTACATGTTGAATAAAGCCAGTGTTTGGAGGTGATTTAGTAGCACAAAAAAGAGTAAGCAGACTGGACTGTAAAAAAAAAAAAAAAAAGAAGAAAAACTAAGAACAAAGACCCCACTTGTATTTGTATCTGGTTATGTTGTGCATTATGTCCATCCTGTTATGACACTCAGATTGGTTTATAACCAAGTTCTACAAAACTGAAATGGAACCATTACAAGAATCAGAATGAACCTGGTGGACAGGGCTGTGAAATCACTCTGTCATTTGGACCAATCACAATAAAGAATGGGAGTGAAAAGGTAACTGAATATGTTGATTTAACAGGAGAAAAACACAGATAATGACGACGAGATGTAAATCCACTTCCAAAGATCAAAACTGCAGTGGGAATACTATTTGGACCAAGTGTATCTCTACTATTACAAAGACCTTAATTCAGACCTAAAACTAGACCAAGGTCTTTTCCTAAACCTAGCCAAACACTTTTGTTGCCCAAACCCAAAGCCCACTCCGTTCTCTGGTGGCAAAGTCCTTGATTCTGTGTATCTGCCATCCACCCCCACTTCCCGCCTTTAGAAAAAGGCAGTGAAGTAGCTGATCCTTCAATGAGAAATTATCTTGAGATTAGACTCGACATATCTGCAGTTTGCAGAAGTGTACACTGGCAAGATTTCGTCCGGCGACTGTGTTGAAATCAGACAAAATCTGTATTTAATCAGCTCAAACCTCTGCAGAAGGGTCCTTTAAGACATCCTTCTCACATCCCTTCACATACATGTGCTTTTGTGTTGAGCAACATGTGTGTGCGTACTAACACATCACACTTGGCGACAATGATGTGCAGTAATGAATCTCAAATCCATGTTCCAGTATGCTCGCTGCACAGCGGGGTTGAAGACATGCAGCCTGCGTCCTCTCGCTATCAGAAAGCAGGAGGGAACTGAAGTCACATGTGTCCTTGTCCCCGTGTGGAGGCTCTTGTCATTGTGCACCAAAAGGCCTATGATCTCCTTCGCTGTCTCGCTCGCTAACATAAAGCCCCCTCAGGCTGCGCTCTCGCCCACCTAAGGTTTCAAGGTTGCTGCTCTGCTGTCACATTGTGACTATTCGCTTCTGTTTTTTTTTTTCTCGTGTGCTGTGAATACAGTGCTCATATCCCCCTCCTCTTCACTGTAAGCTTATCATTATACCCAGATCATGGTTTTGTAACGGAGCTGTGAACTCAATTTTACCTTCACTCCTTCATTCTGCTGTATGTTTCTTACACTTAATATTAATATACTTTCATTTTGTTATTGATAGCAGCTACTCAGGGTCTCTTATGCTGCTCATTATAATTGTTTACACATTTAATCATATTTTATGTTGCACCTGTAATAACATCCTATTGATACAAATTTTTAAAGTAATATTCTGCTGTTTTAAATGGAATTACGCAGTTTAAAATATTTCCTTGTGGTCAGAATTCTTCATCAATTAAACTTCATAGGCTCATCTTCAACCCTATTACTGTCCCTGTCCACTGTCCCTTTAAATGCAAATGAGCCACTACCCCCCCAAGGTTGTTGACCATGCTGCTCTGACTTGTGTAAGTAATACAACCACCAACTGAACATTTTAGATAATAGGCTCAAAGTTTGGACATATTTTCATTAAGGACTACAACCACTGCTGCTGACAAACAATGATGTTGTACTTGGAGAAATGTTCATCGGAATGCTTGACCTTATATGTGCAAATGTCATGACTTAACTAGTTATAGAAAACTAATTAAGAAGGAATTAAAATGGGTTGTAGAAACCCACTCGACTTTTTTCAAAATGAATATAAAGATAGCTCTGCAGCACCTGGAGGGTTCACATTCAAACTTTATGAACTATTAAGGTCCAAAAATACACAAAAGCAAAATATGACCCTTTTAAACTACTTTTTGCACTAAAAATATACATTTGTATCAGGCAGACCTCACCACAAAGAAGAAAATAGTGATGTCTAAGTAGATTATCAATTTTTTTTTTAAGAGTAAAACCCCTTAACTGTCCTGGTGATGTAACATTGTAGAAAAAGTTTTAGTGGATGATTTCAGGTGGAAATGTCATAAGAACAAACTGTGGACTTTTTATACAGAAAACTAGTGTTTGTGTCCCATTTTGAACCCAAAGTGATGTAAACTTTAACTTTTCCACCAACAGTATCAGCTCAACTCAGCTCTGTTTTGCCAGTGTTTCACACTGCTGGTATACTACTACACTCCCTGGTTGCCATAGTGACCTAAGGTAAACTGTGTAACATATGATTTATTTCCAGTAAGAATATGGTTGTGTAGACATAATATATGCGGCCAATTTATCAAGATAAAAAAAAAAAGGTTGTACCATTTTCAGAGATTTCCCACTTGCTTGGCGTGGTGTCACACATATGTATTGATCTGCATGATTTTATGTCACATTTAGTATTGCTCTGACTCACTTGGAACCTCTGCGATGGTAATAATAGAAATAGCATCTGAGAGTACCTGGTGGTCCCTGGTTTCACTGAGAAGAAATGGATACTGCATCATAAGAGACTTTGGTTTTTATGTTTGTTATTGTGACCATGATGATAGATGTTGTGTAAACTTTTTATTTTAGCCCTGACAATGATCTCTTCCTACCCCGTAAAGAGTTGTTGCTCTGGGAGCTAGTTCTGTTTTGATACTGAGATGTTGTTGTCAGAAGCAAAGCAATGAAGAATATGGGAGTGTCGGATTTTCTTGGACAAAAAACATCTCTTGTTCATAGAAATCAGTGTACGATGTGTGTGTATTTTGGCAAGTTAAGACAATCAGTCAATGCTAAACCATTGACCAGTGGAGTTTGTTATAAATCACCTCTCACACAGATTTCAACACAAACTCCCTCATGGAACCTAGTAGCACCCAATAATGTAAAAATGACAAATAAAAACATTAATAACGTCCCA
>JAPTGZ010000013.1:17451299-17466770 GCA_029814645.1 Fowleria isostigma
CAGGGTGTACCCCGCCTTCGCCCTTAAGTAGCTGGGATAGGCTCCATGTGACCCCCGTGACCCTAGTGAGGATAAAGGAGGTTAAGAAAATGAATGAATGAAATTATGATCTGAAAGCAGCAAAGGTGAGACAAAGAAAACATCAAAAATTAATCATTGCTTCACAATGCAACCTTTATTTTTGGTGTTATTTGTCTTGTTTGGTGAGTTATAGCAGGATAGAAATAATACTTGTACTGTAGAATCTACTTAGTGTTAACGTAGTGCTGCAAAGTTTGTCTCATTGGCCTGGTGTTTATACGCTGATCTTAGACTGTTGGCTTAGTTTAGACATTTATATGCTTATTTGGAGTGTTTTCTATTTTGACAATTAGGTTTGTTGAGCATGTAGCTGATGTTCTTGTGTATCATGTAGCATTACCATGGCAGCAAAGACGGAACTGTGGCTGCTTCAGTTACTGGTGGCAACTGAGCTTAAGAGTTTTACACAACTTGTTTTCACTTGATACATATTAATCACTGCAGTAATTATCCAATGGAAGGCTCGGTTAAATCCTGGTGGGTCCTTTTTTTTTTTTTTGCACTATCCCTTAAAGTGTTTCACAGATACACAAGCTGAACTGATAAATGGCCTCGTCTCACGAACACACAGTGGTAGTCTATGCAAAACATCTGCGAACTCGTCAACGAATGCGCCTCACCCTTTTGACATCGACGGGTTAAAGGCGACCAGCGCTCGCCTCCCCTCCCTGCACGCCTCATCCGCCCGCCTGACTTGCCAACCAGCCAGCCAACCTTCGTCAGCAGCTAATTAAATCTACCGCTATTCATTTGGCCCTAATGTGCTTTTAATTGGATTACAGGGCCGGTCATGGGGAGAGTTCAGAGAGGGGTGAGAAGGACGACAGAGAGCGGGGCGCTAGGTGAGGGGACAAGGGAGGAGACGCTGTCTGACATGAGCGTGAGCGAGGTAACCTTATTATTCTGGCCGAGCAGCGGGTGGGTGGATGGGTGGGAAGGCGTGCAGAACAGCAACCAGAGGAAGGAGGAGGAATGAAGCTTTTCTAACGATGTGATGAGTGTTTGTGTTTTTGCAGTCAGCAGGATTTAGGCTTCCGAGAAGGGCAGAGAACGAGGGGTGGCGTGGAGAGAGGAGACGAGGCTTTGATGTGGTGATAAGAAAGATACAGTATGTTGGTATGCTTTGGCATTTGTGAGTAAAATAATCCTAGAAAGAAAGACAGCATCCAGTGATAACCGGAGAGGGAAAAAAAGATCAGAGGACTGGGAGGAGTGATGAGAATACGGATGGCGGAAAGAGGAACTGAGATTTCGGAGCGGCGGTGAGAAATGCGGGAGTTGTTTATTGTCAGAAGTAGACGTCCTAAGGGTTTGGGAGAAGCAGCAGAGTGGGAGCTAAAGTGTGGAGCTTTTAATAGTCTGGCTTTTGAACTCTTTAAGAGAAAGGAAGAAGAAAGACGATGTTTCGCCATGATTCATTTCACTTTTTTGGAATTTAACAGGCCCTGCTTTTACACACTTGACCGCTCTCTTGGTATTCACAAGAGCACCACGTCCAACAAGATTAAAAGGGGGGATTTTCAAAGGAAGGGGTCAATGTTTAATTTTTAGTTGAATTGATAAATAAATTACAGTCGGATCGATGGGGTTTTAATCTGCGGCTAGGCTTGACAGGCAGCCAAGTCTTGCTCTCCCTTCTCCCGCCCACCATTTTCAGCCAACGTAGGCGACCTGATTATGAATGAAACTTGTGCCCAGCAGGCTGACCCCCTCATCTGCACGGACCAACCCACTTGGAGCATGATGTCATGCATGTTCAAGTATTAACACATGACAAATGACACCAGAGCACTGATAGAAACACAGAAATCCAGCATGTTTTTTATGCTTACATGACAGTTTCCATGTGGCTGATATATGCACAGACTTCGTCAATGCAGAATAAAACTGCAGTAGAAACTGCTACATGACTGTTGCATTGAGGTTATTTAAACTTAATGACTGAGTGATTAGAAGAGGAGCATTGGGTGAACTAGTCTTTCAAACCTACCTTCATATCTTATCATTATTAGTGATGTGTGTATGACTAGAAACAGGTTCAGTGTCAAAGAATTAATAATTTAAAATTCAGACTTTTCAAAATAAAAACCTCATTAAAAGGTGATGGTGGTTTCAGCTGAGGGGTGCTGTTGTTTGGGAAAGATGAAAGGAGGATGGACACAAAAGGGTGGAAGCTGGACCCAGGTAAGAGTAGAGCTGAGGTGTTGACAGTGATAGGAGGCGGTACATACGGTGTGAGGTCCCACCCAATGCTGCTTGCCGCTTTAATTCATTTTGATATTCTTTTGACATATGTTTATATATTCTTTCTATTATGCTCATTTTGCACCTTGGGCCTTGAGTCTTGTAATTTCAGTTTTTCCTTATGTAATGCACATATGGCAAAATCTGACTTTGACTTTGATATGCAAGAGAAGTCAAAACATTCACACTACAAATAGGCGTGGTGACTGGTTAAAAGAGTACAGAGGCGATTATACTTCATGTCCCAAACGTGACAAACAATCCAAGTAGATGGTACGGATTGATTAGGTTCATCATGTCTTCCATTCCAAATGTTACAGATTTTGCTGTGATCACACAAGTAGCATTCAGGAAAAATGTATTTTTGCCTGCTGGAAGCGGAAAACAGACACGGTTGGGTCAGGAAATTTTATCTCCAAAAGTTTCTCAGCCCTATTAGCTGTTTTTAGATATGTCACACCAGGAAGCATTTGACAGCTCTGATGAAGGCTGAAGCTACAGCCAAAACTGTCACCAGGTAAAAAAAACAAAACAAAAAAAACATCCTTCCTCAATTCTCAGTCTGATCACTAGAAAATCTCTAACAGATGGTACGGACCTTCAAATAACAGAGGAATTTACTCACATGGGCAGCACTGTCATGAAGAACAGGCTCAATGAGGCCAGAAATGACTTAAGGATGGTAACAGGATGGATGTCATGCCAGTATTACATTGAGATCAAGCTGAGATTGTACAAAAGTTGTGTGATCTAACACTTTTATATGGCTAAGAATACTAGAGGATGATATTTGAAGAATCTTGATTTTCTGGTCCAACGTGTCTCAAATTGAAGAAGTTCTTGCTTAAACAAGAGAGTTTGAAGACGAAACAGTGGAGGTGGATCTGTCATATAGTGTAAAAATAGTAAGGTACTATCAAACAAACTGCCCTTCATTGGACACCAGAAGGAAAAACCCAAAGAGGAAGACAAAAGAAAACTCAGTGGAGAATAGTGGAAGGGGAATAGAAAAAGATGAAACAAACGCAGGAAACCATCCAGATGCTAGCTCAAAACAGGCAACAGGAATGTCTCTTAGGAGAGGAAGTGTAAATTACAAGAAGAAATCACAGCTGCAGTTAATTTAGATTTAGACACAAGGAAACATGTTTAGTCAAAAAAGCAACCAAGAAAACAACTTCAAGAACATTATACTTTTGGTTGAAAGTGGAGAGAGTTTTTTATATTGATATATATCTCCCAATCCAACTATTTCTAAGGCTGTTTTTTCCAATGCCAAATTTAAATGTCTATGGTGAAGTTGGGCTGTGAGTTACAGTTTTTTTTTAATCCATTTTGACCTTATATTACTCTCTTCTTACCTCAATTTATGTTGTTGCAAAGGAGTCCAATAATCAATTGTTTTGAGATGGATTACAGCACTTCTATTGAGTGGATGAAAGTCTTCATAGGTACACTATCAATTACAAGTTTATATAGTGTTTTAACACATAACGTCTTACCACTCAAGTGTATTGTTATTTAAGTGTACCCATTTTTTTCCTGTAGACTTGTGTGGTTTTAATAGTGCTTCTCAAGAGTGTGTCATACAGACTTAAATAAAGGAAGTGAAGGGCCACACGTTGGTCAACTGAATTGAAACATGAATCTTTTTCAGCTACATGACTGGTAGACATGACAGATTGCTTTAGGCTATATTCCAGCCCAGAAGGCCTAGGTCCTTCTCTCTAAAATGTTGATTTTTTTTTTTTTACAGCTGTCTTTGCTAATCCACAGAAAAGATTAGATTAAACCATTCAGTTGCAGGTCCGTTGTGTCAGAGTCATGGGGATTTAGAGACTCTAACTGAAGAAATGAATTATGATTATGTGTTCATTAGTCGCATGGAAGTATGCCTTATGTTTTTCTTCCCAGTCAGACCAATGACTGTACACTGTCATTTTATCCCTGATTTTATTTATATATTTATTGATATTTAGACAATTTAACACATGTAAGATCATTTTACAAAGAAAAAGATAAGTGTTCATTGATATCAATGCAGAACCTGCTTTTTAGGCCATAGTGTACTTTTTCTTTTGTTAATGTATCTAAAGTAGGCACTTTGAGAATTGGTAGTATTTCTAAGTGGTAGTGATAGCGATACATCCACTTCTCTTAGTACTTCCACATCTCTGCCATGTTGCGTTGCCATGTTTCTACAGTTGCTCAGAACACACTTCTTTTTTGTGTTGGAATAGCAGTGTACATGTACATTCCTGTTACCTATAATCACCTGAAAATAAGAATTCAGTCTTTTCTATTCATAAGAATGAGTTGTTCAGGGGGTGGAGGTTTTAACTCACACAAAACTAACTTCCTCATTGACCAAAGTTAACATTTCTGTGACTCAAAAGCCCAGGACAAACAAAAACAACATGTGCTATAACAGTGGACTTTCACATTTTTTGCAGCCAGTGGGGAGGGAGGTTGTCAGTTTGTCAGTCTGCAACTTCATTTGTGGGCTTTTAAATCACATGTCAATAAATGTCTTTTGATGGTTTTTTTTTTTGTTTTTTTTTGAAGATTGTTGTATTTTCTTGGCATATCAAACATTTGCCTTTAACCTGACTCTGGTAATGAAGAGCGTTGATGTTCACTCTTGATCAAAGTGCAACATTTAGGGTAAAAAAATAACCTCCTTTTTTGGTTTTCACACAACCATTTAAATCTTTTATGTTACTAACCTTGAAGCCTGTTTCAGTCCAGTTGAAATGTAGGCAGGGGCCTCTGTTGGAACTAAGCTAAATGTCAGTAAAGACTCTTTACTTACTGAAGCTCTGGTTGCTTCCCTAGGGTTGCATTTGGCCACGTATGGTGTGTCTAAAATACATGTGGGTATTACTTTAAGTCTGATGATATTAAGCTGCATAAAACTACTGTAAAGAGCTGCCATAAAAAAAAACAAAAAAAAAAACTTTGTGAATTACTGCCATATAAGCAGATAATTGGTTTGCAGTTAAAGTAATGCCTCAATTAATCAACTCGGTTATGATTTATTGATATTTAAAATATAGTAATAGTGTAATTAATTTCTTCTTGTCCAAGTAAGTATGGTCTGAGCCCACCAGTAGTTATGTGAGTTAGACGCTCCTGTGTGTTCATCTGTAGGTTTGTCTTTCCTCCCAGAGCCCACAGCCTCCCATTGTTTTCCAAAAATCCATTAACAGCCAATGTTTTCATTTTTTTCTATTACTGCTCACAGTTACATACTTCTTCTGGCTGCAATGAAGTGTCAAAACAAAAACTTAAGGCGAAGCGGCAGGCAAATTTAGGTGGAGAGGTGCATTGATTTCTTTACTTTCGGTTCTGGTAGAATGGAACTACTTTCAATACCAGTGAAATGATTGTGAGTTTATAGAACTACAAAGCTGTGTTTGGTCAAATTAAAGGATTCATCATCCATCAAGTGATGAATTGTGTTTGCCAGTGCAGCAGTTTTAATGCAGTTTTCAACAATAGGAGAGCGCGACCTCTGGGACAGAAGACAAACCTGCAGCAGAACTAAACAAAGTGGCAGTAATACCTGTCCTAGGGGACTTAAAATCTTTACCAATTTGACAAAAGTGTAAAGGAAAAGTGGAAGGACTTGGATGATGTCTTTTTTTCGAGTCCTCTTACTAAATATATGCCCATAGTTCATTTGAGCGCCCATCCTATTACAATCCATGGTCACATATTTAACTGCCATACCCCGACTACTAGCTATAGAAACTTTTGTAATTTTTCTTAACCCTTTCAGTGATACTCAAAAATTCACCTTGAAAGAGGCTGATGGAAACATGGCGATGTTTATTCATTGGTTAACTCTGTAGAGGCAAAACCATTTTAGAACATCACAGGTAAAGGTTGCAGCAATGTAACCTGGCCCATCTCCACCATTCAACTGATGGTATCGGCAGTATTTAATCTCTCAAATCTCAAATAGATTTATTATTTTATAAATATTAAAATTAATAAATATTAATTTATTAATTAGAACATAGTGTCACGTAGTGTATAGTTTTCTTGGCTTTTCCCTGCTGTGTTTTTTTGGTCAAATGCTGTCTCAATAGTATGTGTTTTGCTGCCTTTTTTTAGTGATACATCTCTACTCTGGGAATAGACAGGAGAAATTCTACACCCCATTTTCACCTCCTCAATACAACTGCATGTAGTAGCTCACTATCACTGTTGTCATTCATATATTAAGATGGTATACATTATACACAAACACTACAAGAAGTACAGGGGGGGCATGGAAGTATTGCTTTGGAAACTCTACACACTCATCTTATTGCACTGATGTGAACTGGCAGGTTTTCAGGACATTGCAGACATGCACTTTGCAAGTACTTGCAGGTTTTCAACTCATCTCGCTGTGAATCTTTGGTCTGGACTGGGTCCAAGGTGCCATTGGACCATGTAAAATGGTCCATTAGGCCGATAAAAGAACACTTTTCCATACTTAGAATTAGATTTAGATACACTTTGAAAATCTCCTGGGGGAATTCATATGTCCTTTAGCTCAAGAATAGAAAGAAAACAAAAAAAAAACAATAAGTTGTAACAATTAATTGATAAATTATTTAGTGAATAGACTATCTTTAGGCTATCCTCCATTGGCTAAGGTGCTGTATAGTCTGATGGCAGTGGGGATAAAGGGTCTGGGGTGAGTCCGAGGATGATCCGTCTAAAATGTCCTTCACCTTATTCAGTGTCCATATTTACTACAGATGAGTATCGTTGAGTTTTATTAATATGACTACTCTTACGATACTGCTTATCGATCTAGATCTTTCATGTTGCTCTAATACATGGGAGACCAATCCATTTCCTGGACTACTTAGTCCTCGTGGGGGTCTTAGGAGTACCAGGGCCTATTTTGATGATACCAACGGGTGACATAGGAGACTGATCTTTATATTTTCCCTACCTTGTTGGCATTACAGTCTTTAATGTCAGCTTTTGGTACCCATCCCTAATCTTTACACCAGCATTGTACCACTCACTGAACCAGCTTCCACCATCAGTTTGTCTAGCTGTTCTGCATCCTCATATTTATTGTTGCCTTCCCAACAAACACCTTAGGACCTTTCTCCTTAAGTAAAATAGTCAAATCTCTGTTTTGATGGAGTGTATGTGTGGTCTGGAATGAGTCAATCTTGCCATCCATTTGTGTATTTGTATAAAAGTATCCTTCTGATAAAAATTCACTAATGACAAGGTGGTTAATACTTTTGTCCATGATCATTTCTTTGGTTTTTGAGTTATTTATTACCATGTCACATCCTTTCACTGGTACATTTATGTTTCATACTGATACTAAACAATCATGATAGGGTAATGTAGGGGGTTCTAGTGTAAAACAGGTTGTTTTGTAAAAGATCATTCCCAAGATTTGAGCTAGCTTCAGTGTTAACATAGCTACAGTATGATCATCTCATGGGTGCGGACCTTCGTGGCCCTGTTTGCTCGCTGACACAAACAAGGTGACACTTTGCTCGCCTTGGTTTAAGACCCGGCCTCTAAAGTACATCCCAACCAGATGATGTCAAAATCAATATGGCAATGTCATCAGGCCTGCTCCAGGAGTAATGATGGTCCCTCACCCGGCTCGGAAGTCATGCACATGCACACACTTAAACACCCCCCCCCTTCCCCGACCACCACCTCTTCATCATATCATCAAGCCCATCAGCAGGCTTAATGGGGAAGGGATCAATACATCTCAGGGGTCGAGGTGAGCGAGGCGAGTACACCGGCGGCTCGTGACACCCGTACTAATGGCCCGAGTCAACGCCGCTCCACCCGTCACTGTCAAAGTAACTGTCCCGCATGAGCCGCCCATTGTCCTTATCATCGCCGTCTACACCCTTGTCTAAGCTACTCACTGTCGCCACCGGTTACCAGTGTGTCGGATGATAACAGGGCGAAGGTCAATCCCTCCTGATACTGCCTAGTCTTTGGTAGAGTGTGGAAATCACCACTACTTCTGAAATCCAAATGAGATCTCTGCAGTTTAGTCTCTTAATATCCACAGGTGTAGGATAGGGTTAGGGCTAGAGTTAGAACTGAGCTGATGTAGTTTAGGTTGTGTTTTAGCCACATGCTAAACCCAGAAAATAGAAAATATTCCCTGTCAAGGGAAGTGTAAGCCATATACTTTGATCTGACATTTCTATTATAAACCTAATTCAACTCTAACCCAAAGTGAACAGTCATGGAGTTGGAGCAAACTGAAAAAGGTGGATGTTAAAAGGATAAAACAGGTAGATTCTTGCATCCAGTCAGAAAGGGTATACTCGGCTGGCTTGTTGGCTGGAGTGTACGTTTATGTTTAGCCTGTCCCCTCGCCCTAACCCCTCATTACAGCCAGTTTATCATGCCAGGAAGAGAGTGGCAAAAACAAATTAGTCCACGGGAGGGGAAAATAGCCGGGGATATCGATTTCGCCTTTTCATGCCAGAGTGGAGCACAGAAAATATTGGGCTATAAAAGGGAAACAAGGATATAAAGCCATTACGGTGCGCACTTAATTGATCCCACTTCCCATAACAAATTAATTGAGCGGAAAATGGCAGATGGCTTTGATGAATGTCATAAAAAAGGCTTGTCAGCAAGCCCAGTGTGCACGACCCTCTTGCTTACTCGCTGTATCACATGAGGGGAGCTGCGGAGGAGGGACGATGCCGTGTGTTTCTTCAAGTATTTACATCCCAGTGATCCCGATGTTAATCATGTTGACTTATTGACATCATTGCTAATTGTCTTCTCGGTTTATTTTTTTGTACTTTCTTTCCCTGCTTGTCTAGCTCCTCTTCCCTCTGTTGTGCTGGGTTGCAGCCGGTGTCCAGGTGTATGTTTGTTTGCTTGTGTGTGTTTCGGGTGTATGTTTATACTGACAGGCTGCTGCCCCAGTGGCAGAACAAATGCTAATTTAATCAATTGGCTATAAATCCTACTGGCCGCTGACTCATGCGTCTTCTGCCCCTGGGACTCCAACAAAAACCCTGCCAGTGCAGTTTGTTCAGCATCCACAGCCACACACACACAGTCATATACAAGCATCCATCTTCCATACTCATCTTTTTCCTCTTCCATCACTGCAACATCTGAATTATTAGAGAACAGCCAGTGAGTACAAACTCACATGCAGATGTTGACGTACTGGGATAATTGCTATTTTTCCTTCAGCTAAAATTCTGCAGGCAGCTAAAGAGCTCCTATTGATCCCTGTTTGCAGTCATAAACACACACACACACACACACACATACACATACACAGAGGCATCCATCTCACAGTTAACTCTCCTGCTACCCATCTTAACCAAAGAATTATTTATTGAGACTAGATTCCTGCTCACTGTTGCCCTCTCTTCTGCACACACACACACACACGCAGGATGCTGCCATACCTGCAGTTTCATGACATCCAAATCTGCTAAAGCTGCTGAGACAGCGTCTTCAGGGGGGGCTGCGAGACTGGTTGGTGGGCACAGTGGGGAGATAGAGTGACAGAGAGACAGAAAAACAGGAATGCAGAGAGCTGCAGAGTGACAGAGAGAGAAGAAAAAAATGCCAGGAAGAGCAACAGAGCGATAAAGAAAAGTCAGAAAAAAGATAGGAGAAAAAGAGGGTGACAAGTGAGAGAGGGAGGAGAGGCGCTGCTGATGCCAGCGGCGGCGGCGGCTTCGTACCCACAGGCTCTGTTCAGGATTCTGCAGGGCCTCTGTGGCCCCCGTGTTCCCCATCAATCTCAGCCCGCTCTGGCAGCCACCAGCGGCTGCATCTTAATCTGCCGAGGCTGGACGTGAGGACGGACAGGTCGCCTGGGCCGCGCAGTAAATAACCCTTCTCCTGACTGTCCCCTTCTATTCCCTGATGCATACACAGGCATGAAAACACACACCACGCACAGGCTGCTCTCTCGGCAGTTTTTGTGCACCTTCTGACTCCAGAATGACAGTCCACGGACTAATATGCAAAGATTTTATCAAGCTATGGAAAGTACCATTGTTGTCTTTTTTCATGTAAAATATGTGCTTTATATTGTAATTGCTACAGAAATTCTTCTTTTCCCTGTGATTTTAGTCATATTTTAGTTCTGAGGTCAGTGGGCAGGTCATGGTGTGAAGCTTCTGCCTAAGGTTCGTGGACATATTAAGCCTAAGAGATCTGCTTCTGTCTCCTTTAAGTGTGTGTGTTGCTGTATTTTACCTGGGTGTGATGTTTAACGGGGTCATAGAAATTGCTAAGAATTTAATAATTCTGGTTCCATTATCAATTCTGCTTCATGATCCGATTCTCTTAACGATTCTCATTGGGTGAAGGAATTAGAGAGTACAAAAGGGTTTGTTGGCTTTAAATGTCTTATATTTCCATCTCGACAAATATGACATATGTAGGGCACTTGCCTATTTTGATCTGTAGGTGGCGCTGTTACGTTATTTCTGCCCTCGGGGTTAGAAGTTGTAGACATTCTGATGAGCCACTATATTTGATGGTAGTCGACTGTGCAAGCGCTATTTTCCTTTAATGTTGTCTTGTTGCTTAAAAGGCAAGCACACTGTGAATATCCCTGTCCAGTATAGTTAAATATTTGGACTATTAACAGTTGTAAAGTTATTCTGTATGAACGGTATGTGTGTTGAAACAAATATGAATGGTCCAAAGAAGTTTGGGAATGTCTAATTTAGTTAATTATATTATTTTATGCTTATGTCAGCCACGAGTGTGGTTAGCTTTAAGCTGTATGTGTGCTAGCTTCCCGGTTTCGATCATTTACATTTTTACATGTTATAGAGTTATTTTACACTACACATTTCAGATGTTTAAATGTTTTCTTTTTGCCTAAAAGGAGTGAAGCAGCCAGCATCAGCTTGCACACTGAAGGCAGAATCAATAAGGAGAATTGTTAAGCAGGCAGGAAAATGATTCCAAGGAATTGAGCTACTGGGAACTAGTTCTCAAAAAGAACCAGTTCTCGATTCCCATCCCTAGTTATAGGTGCATTTACAATATTCACCCAGTTATGGAGAAACACTGAATCCACTCTTTATCTTGGATCAGTGACTGAGTTATGATATTTGTACTGTATGAGCATGATTCCCACATGTCCTGGAAAACCTGGAAAATGATTGACCAAATTTCCAATCATGGACAACATATGGAAAATGACAAAAAATGTAAAAATGTCCTGGAAACAGTTAAGTTATCCTGGAAAATTATTTACCCCCCCGCCTTGTGACCTTGTGTGACTAAACTGAGATGAAACCAAAGAAAATTGTTTATAGTAATTTATTGAAAATATACAAGTATTTTTAGAGGAAGTAAAGGAGAAAAAGTAAGAGAGAAGAGAACGTTGAATTGTGAATTATCCATTGAACATTGTAACTCCAATTTGTCATACTAATGAAGTGTGACACTGTAATCTGTGGGTGTGTTTGCATTATCTTCATAATACATCATGATTATTTTTCATAGATAAATTATAGCCATTGACTGTACATCAAATGTCTGAATAATAAACATAGAAACAATCTGGGTAAATATAAGTTACAACTGTAGAAAAGAACACTTCTAAAGAATGAGGGGGAATGGATCAGTGTACGACAGAATAACTTTCTCTGTGGCAGCTGAAAATGTCCTGGAAAATTATTTTAGGAAAAGAGTAGAAACCTTGATGAGTTTTATACAATGGCAAATACAGTCTCTCCAGTTCATTCCAGTGCTTTCTTCCTACATAATATACCCTGAGAGTCTTCTGAGCCTTTCGACACCTGCTCATTGAACATTCCCTCCCACTAATGTGTGATATTGTCTTAAGGTGAAGCTTAAACCCTATTCAGACCAAAGATTCACAACAAGACAAATAGAAACTTGCAACTACCTGCAATGCGTAGTTGAAAACCTGCCAGTTTAAACCATTGTACGAAGAGGAGATGATTCCAGTAGGGGTGACTCTGGACTTCTACCCCCCTTTTTTTGTAGCTGGATACAATTTGTACTGTAGTACTGAGTTACTTGCTATAGCTGCATTTTTACTACTGATGAAACGGCAAAAATATATAAATATCTGCACTTATGAGAGGGTAGAGTATTTGGGGCTGACTGGGTGCTTCAACAGAATATGCACTGGGATTATAAGATAGTACACTGTGCATTTGAGACAGGGAACCTTCAGTTTTTGACAGTTTTACCCCCTGTATTCTCAGGTGAAAATGTTAGTGGAAATTCTAACTAGTGCAACCGAAACAGCTGGTGACAGGTGAGCAGTTTGTAACCGACGTGACCAGTTTACTTTGCTGTGAGGTGGCTGTGTTGCATTATGGCGACGTGACAAGTGGAAGCTCAAAAACACACCTCCACTGAGCAGCACATGTCAAAACAGCCTGACCTGTTATGATTTCCGTGCAGGCAGGTGCATGCTGGCGCTCATCCATTGCACTTTATGCTGCTGTTTTATTTCTAGCATCACTCCTTCCTGTTACTTGCTAGAGGAAGATCCCAATGTACACAACCTGGTGTCTTATTATAATTTATCATATCATATACAGCCTGGTGGCTCTTGAGGGAAGACACTCTGACTTCAGTTCGTAGGTAGAGGTGTTCACATATGCCATTTTAAGCTAAAATTAAGTTAACCCAAAAGGAGCGTGTGACTTTTGTGGCAGTTACGAAGTGAATTTTTATCTCTATATAAATTTCTCCAAAGTGATTCATCTCCATTCCTCTGAATCCTCTGAATATTGCCTTTCTTCCAGTGGAAATTGTGTTTTTTCCTATATCTAAATGACTGATAATTTAAATGTTCTTAAATGCTCAGAGTAAAGTCAAAGATTATTGTATCAAAACTGTAAAAAAAACTGACAAAATAGCGACATTTTTAGTAAAATCTCTCATTAACTGAACATAAACCCAGTGTGTCCATCCATTGTCACTGATCCAACACCATGGATTTTACTGGTGAATCAATGTTGTAGAAGATCATGGTGTTTCCATGGTAACTACAGAGCCTCTGAACATCCAAATTGGTCATATCTGATGACATGAAAAGATGACAAACTGTATTTTACACCAATTATTTACATGTATTGATATGATTAATGGATCAACAGCTTAGATCAATAGATGCTTTTGGCCGACAGTGGATGTTTGGGTCTTTATGGGTTAAAGTTAAGTCGAGTCCAGCTGAGATTGTTCACTTTTTACTGTTACAACCCCTATCTGTGACCTTCTACAACATACATGATTTTCAGATATTCATAGAAAACCATGAATTTTAGGTCCAGATCAAATCACATTCTAAACCCCCCTCTGATTTTCAGTGTTCAGAATTAAAATGTGTGGTTTGATGCTCTCGGGCTGTTTTCACATTCATCTGCCGAACGGGAAAAGTTTCTCCATGTTTAACTTCAGCCTAACATCAATGCCTGTGCCTTCAGGCAGGACAATTAACTGAAAAAATGTGTTCAGTCTGAATGTTTAACTAGTATGACGAGACTTGAGAGTTGAGACTGAGGAGCCGTCTTGTGTCTAGCAGGTTAAGTTTGAAAACTATACTGAACCTGGATTATTTATTGATGGTAAAGAATATGTAGAGATTTTTAACTCTTTCCCCCTTGGATGCCTACCGTTTCTGCGGCTACCCATGGAAAATTTTGTTTTTTGGGTGTTTTGTGTTTTTATTCCAGTGGCTACAATCGTCACAAATTTGACAAAATTTGCAAAAACCAGTGAAAATATGTTATCATTGTAATTTTTTTTTTCTATTATAAAATAACAAAAAAAAGATAAATCAACAAAATTAAAAACATTTAAAAAATGCATTTTTTAAATTAAAAATAAATACATTTTTAAAAATAAAATAATGTAATTTATTTTTTAATTCTATTGATCGGCCTAGTATGGGTTGTGGTCACCTTCACCTATCACAGCATCTTTTACATTTGAAAAAATGGAACCTGTTCTAATGGTCAAATCACGTCTTTAGTGATAAAATAGAGGAGTCAAAACGTCTCATTAAGGATACAGGAGGTTGTCTTTACGGGGAAAAGAGTTAATGAGGTAACCTTACTTTTGGAAGAATTGCAAGATATATGTCATCATCAAAGCGAGATTGATCTCATGAAATGGTGTTGTATGTCACACTAGTTCTTACGGCATTTGGTTTGCTATAATATACACATTTATGACCATTCACATGTTATGTAAGGCCATTTGATCGCTTGTCAGTGTACTTCAAGATCTCAATTTCACATAACTATAAATGCTAAACTTAACCGTAACCCTAACCCTCAGTGTGCGGTATTTGATACATTGATTCAGGTCGGACAGGGGGCTAGTAACAGTGAGAACATACATGTGAAAAGCTTGTAATGCATACAGATAACATGCCAATTAAAAGTGGCATGTATATTTACCCAAGTCATGATATGACATTTCACGATTCATGTCAAAGCAGAGCAATTTAATGTATCAGATCATACATGAAGGGGCTGTAAGAAAAACTCAACTCAAAAAACTGTCAATCATATGTCTTTATTTTTGATAAAGAAGGCTAATATTAATGTGATTATTGGTATTACTATTCTTGGTTTTAGTATGAAAGGAGAATATGAGAATCTGTTGGATATTTCTATAATATTCTTCATGTTTGGATGGACAGGCTATTTTAAATGTAAATGTCTGTGGTTTGCAATGCCCCATGGGTACCATGTGCCATTCTTTTTCTTCTTTGGTAGGAGGGAGAGTTTTGCAAAGGTATCTGTCACATCTTTGGGTTTTTATGTGTATTTCTCTCACTTTCACAAACACACACAAACCCGCACAAAGCCGGCATCATCCTTACAAGCGACGGCGGTGACAGCTGCAGAGATCTGACACAAAAGATGTGCTATCTGAGAGACACGGGGGAGGCAAGGTGAGAGAGAGACTCCGCGGATTAGAGGGCGGCTATCTCGCTCGCCCAGGGCCTTTGGAAATCCAGGAGGCTGCCGGCACGAGTCGGTGGGCTCAGAGTCTCTGAGGCCGCCACCCCTCCCACAACAAGCCTGGGCCGCGCCTCAGCGGGATCAGCTGAATTTACAACCTCCCCCCACCAACCCCCCCCCATCAATCTACCGG
>JAPTGZ010000013.1:17810761-17820823 GCA_029814645.1 Fowleria isostigma
CGGGGGGGTATTTAAGGGTAAAATCCGACTTACGCAGAAATTCGGGTTACGCCGCCTGCGTAGGAACGGAACTCGTTTGTAACCCGAGGACCTCCTGTACATAGTCCTGTTACATAGATTCTGTTACTCCTCAACACTGGTGGATACTGACACAATCACACATCTGAGCTCACTCTGCTCTTAAAATCACATATTTCTACCATTGCATTCTGTATATGCATATATCTGGGTCGCACGATTACAATAGCTTCACGACTGTGGGTAGAAAAAACAGAAAAGGATGCCAACATGCATAATGCAAAACGTGACTAGATACAGTAGGACAACATGGTAAAGGCAGGATCCCCTCAGGGCTTCATTTACATAATGTCACATCATCAAACGTCACCACGTCTATGGGTCCTCCACCACTGAATTCAGTTGGAGAATTTCCAAGGATGTTTCTGTGGATCCCCTTTAATGGTGTGCATGAGTCTTTAAGATGCTGCTAAATAAAAGCGAGCCAACCGCAAGCGCTATTAAAACCTCAACAATGAACAGGGAGAAGAAGAAGAAGAAAGAATGGTTTGTTTCACCAGTGTAATATGTATTTAAATATGGGCTAAGCAGGGTGTCTGAATAGGCAACTTCTGCAGCGTGTATAATGCATTTCATACATAAGGGTAATCATTGTGCTTGTATATAAATATATGGACTATCCAGAGGAGAACGACAAAAAGAATATTAGCATCGTGGGGAAAAAAATTGAAAGAAAGACTTGTGATTAACCCATAAAAGCCAAACATTGGATCAATGACAGAGGATGGGTACACTGGGTTTATGTTGAGTTAAGGCAGTAGTTCTCGACCTTTTTTCCTCGTGACCCCAAATTACATCACAAATTTTAGGTGACCCCAACATTCAAAACAGACATTCTTTTGCTACAATAAATGTGTTTCTGATCATGTAATAGTTTGCTATACATGTTACATTTAGCCGATATAATGTCTATTACTTATAAAATTAAGATCCTATAAATGTATACAATTTTTTTTTTTTTTTTAATTCTTAAAAGTCAGAATACTGAGATTAAAGCCAGAATGGATTTTTTTGCTATCAAAATTCTGACTTATTTTTCTCAAACTTCTGACTTCTTACAGGAATCTGACTTTTTTTTTAGTCTGACTTTTTCTGAATTCAGATTTTTCTCTGAATTCTGACTTTTTTTTTTCCAGAATTCTGATTTTTTTTCTCAAAATTCTGACTTTAATACCTATTTGCAAACATTATTGTTCTGAAAAAAAGTCAGAATTCTAACTTTTTTCTCAGACAACTCCATTTTAATTCCAGATGACCCCCACATGGGGTCCCGACCCCAAGGTTTAAAAACACTGAGTTACGGATAGATTTGCTGGAAAAAGCCACTATTTTCTTCATTTTTCTCCGTTTCTGAAATAACAACACTCAACTTTAATCAGAGCTTTTATGAACATCTACATGATCAGTAAATTAAATACAGAAAAACTCATGATTTACACAACAAAATGCAAAATACAGAGGATAATATTATAATAAATGATGATAAATGACTTAAGAAAGGTTAGAGAGGAAAACATTATTTTGAAAGTACCACAAAAATATCACTGGGTCTTTGACTTAAAAGAAGGTACAACAGTTCAGAATTACATAGCAATAAATTATATAAGAATTAATTTACACGTTAAAAACTTACTTGTTGCAGCACAGTAATTATAAGTGGCTTCACTATTAATAAGTGAACATTTTTTGTACAACACTAAATACTACTCTCACAGTAAAAGTACCAAAAATGAACATGTAAATATTTAATTACATGTCAGGTAGACAGCTATTACAGCTTTCATTTGTGTTTTCATCTCCATCTATTAATAAATGTGTGGAGATGATATACAATATTTGTTGCGGAACGACAGAACTGTAGGTGTGAGCTTTTCACCAACACAACCCACGCACAGCATGTATGGATCAGTAGTATGGGATATTTAGTTGAGGACCAAAGACTTATGCAGGATGAGCCATTACATTCTAAACCAGCATTAAGAATATAAAATTACTTTTGTTAAATATGAGCCAGATGTTGAGTACAGCTGACATATTAAACCTCAAGACTGATTTCATGGAGGATTTATGGCATAAAAGAAAGTATTGGTGAAACTGCATAGTGTTGCAAACTTATATCTACTTCACAATGGGGAAAAAAAGTTGAACTACAGTTAGACAATAGGGTCAAAAAAGGGGTAAACCTCTTTTTTTTTGCCTCAGTGTTACTGATGTTTCAAATTTTATTGCATTTTATTCATTTATTCCTATTTTTTTTGGACACATAACATTATGGAACCAAGACATGGCTAACTAAAGCAACCCCAGATCATAACATTGCCCCCATAGGCTTGTACTGTAGGCACTAGGCATGATGGGTAATCACTTCATCCACATCATATCACATGACCTTTTTTTTATTGAAACACAGCCCAGCCCTAAGTTCAACTATACCAAAGCTATCCAGGGTAGAAAGGTAGTTTTTTTTAATTAAACCTCTTTAGAAAATGAATTAAAAATATTTAATATATAAAGACCCAGTGGTACTTTTATGACAGTTCCCAAATACATTTTTCTATCTATTCAGCCTTTTTTAAAGTCATTTATCACCATTTATCCTGTTTTTGTAATTTTTTTTCCCATTTTTTGAAAATCAGGTATTTTTTTTATTTTTAATTTACTAATGTCCTTTAATCGTCTTTCTGGGACTATATTTGCGTGTTATTACCGTATTTTTCAGATTATGTCACACTTTTTTCATAGTTTGGCTGGTCCTGCGACTTATACTCGGGTGCGACATGTATATATTAAAATATTTAATTTCACATGTTTTTCAATGTTAGTGTATGATTACTTGTAACTTAAATGTATAGTGTATTGGAATAACTGTTAATGTGTTACGTTAACATACTGTACACATAATCAGCCTGTTGTTGTTGATTCTATTGCTGTTATAATAACATGCCTTTCAAGATGAAATGTCTGTCCTTGGTCTCGGATTTTGTAAAATAAATTTTCCCAAAAAATGCGACTTATAGTCCAGTGTGACTTATATGAGTGTTTTTTTTTTCTTCTTCATGATTCATTTTTTTGACTGGTGCAACCTACAGTCCAAAAAATATATTAAAAATAGAGAAATCTAAAGAAAAAGTGACATTGTTCAGTGAAATCTCTCATTAACTGAAACCCAAACTAAGTGTGTCCATCCACTGTCACTGATCCAACTCCATGGGTTTTAGTGGTGAATCTGTTATAGAAGATAACAGTGTTATATACTGATGTGAGCCAAAGCATTGATATCTTGGTTAATATGTGTACTGTTGGTGCATTTATTGAATGACAATAAAGCAAGTCTAAGTTTCCATAGCAACTACGGAGCCTCTGGACATCCAAATGGGTTATATCTGACCATGAAACGATAACAAAATGCATTTTACACCAATTATTTACATGTATTGACGAGATTAGTGAGTCTAAAGTTATTAAACATTTCAGATCAGTCGATGATTTTGGTCATCCATGGATATTTGTTTTTTTATGGGTTAGTAAAAGGATAATAACATTGGCAATGCCTATGTAATATAACAAGAGAAAATATAACACAAATAAGTTGTGAAATGGAAAATTAAACATTAGATGTTTGAAATTTTACTTAACTTTGTGTGTTTTTACTTATATAAGCTAGGCAAAAGTGCATCTCAAAACAATAAAAAAAAGACCCAAAAACATAGGGTCATCAACTCGCCCCTTTGAAAAACTGTTTCTCCATCAGTTTTGTAGCGTGACTTTTGATCTTTCAAGCAAAAACAGTCTTTAGCTTGCATCTTTTTTAGAGATGTCATGGTCTTCAACTTGCACCTATTTAGAAAGGTCAAGGTCAAGTGGTGGCTGACGGTTGAGGATTAAAGAAAAAGAGGGGCAAGGGTTGTCAAAGACGGTTCAATTACAGATAGTAAAATGAAAAACTTTGCTTTACAACATTCCAACTTTGTTTTACGGCGAAAATGTCGTACTTTCAGTGGGTAAGAAGTCTTTTGAGATCTTGCTACTCCCCAACACTGCAATATAAATATAGACATGTATATTAACTTTTGTAAAATATCCATTACATCATGGGTTGGATGCACCTTCCCTATTTTTACAGCTACTCTGTTCCTTAAAAGAACCCCAGCTCAGCATTTTCTCACCAATATAGACCCCCAAAAGTTTAATTTCTCCCACACACTAAATGTGGTCAGAGCTTAATTGCAAGGGAAATCCCAAAGCGTTGACTTCTATCCACCATCTGTGCATCATATGGCCCTTATACACCACCTGACTCACGCCCAAACTATAAAGGAAGCCCGACCTCAACAGACGGAGTTTACGAACCCTAGCAGCAGCTTGGACCGCAGTTTCACCATGTCCAACATCTGGAGCAAACAAAACAAGTGTCGACATATTAGCATAGTCAACCGGGTCGTAAATCATCAATTTATGAATCATAAATGTGTAAAAGAGTCTCGGGACGATCGTTGAGGAAGGGGAGGCGGAGGAGACGGAGGTTTTGTAATGTCAGTGGTGCTTTTTCTTTCTGCTCAAATGGACATAAGAGGGAACAGATGATCTGACCTTTTGAGCCGCACGGCTGACGTCATGCGACACCTGATAAGGTGCAAAGGCGAGGGCAAACGGGGACTGAATGAAGACTGCTTTCTGACAAAGTTTCACATAGGGGGAAGGGAGGAAGAGGAAGTGAAACTGAGGTTACAAATATTTTTCGGCCAACACACAATGGACGCATGATACAACATTTCAAGCATTCCTAAGTTCCTGTCAGGGGTGAGAAAGGCATGAGAAACCAGATTTATCCTGTTATGGGAAATGTGGACTTATAGATGAGGAATAACAGGATGTAAACAAAGAAAGGCCATCGAACTACATCATCAAGAAATGATACACAACTGCACTGACGCACTCAGAAAGGACCGGTCGTGGTAAGGGTGAGAAGCGTTGAATTGACTCGTCTCCGCTGGGGTTGTTTACTGCAAACAAAAACTGTGGCCGGTTGTCTACAGTCCTCAGACATTTATCGAGATCTGCCAAAACAACCAGTGAGTTACGAGCGTTCTGTACTCTCACCATGAGCTCTCCGACCACTCATCTCAATAGGACAATGACCTCGCCGAGTCATAAAATAAGGTCACGGCGAGTGCACTTTGCTTTGATCTGGACGGTTCACAGCGACTCACGGTGCAGGACCTTTCTCCGAGGACGCATTTGTTATGGTTGAGACAGCATCGCACAAATATTCAAAGCTACAGTACTTTGGCAAACGACACAAACCCGAGGATATCTGAGGGGAACTATAAAAGCTTTCCCTTACCCGCCCTTAACTTTGGAGCGGCCCTCCTTTCTGTAATAATAAGTGTATGTTTGCTGGTATTTGGCACTGATACTAAATAGTCTCTGACAAGGACATGGAAAAGAGAGAATAAACTCAATACATACTGGGGTTTTGGGGGCGTGGTGGGCTCCGTCTATCCATCTGGTACTTCCACAAGGGGAACCCATATTTGTGGTCGACACAAGTATTTCAATCGAACTTTTGCCGAGGAGGTTATGTGCAACAAGTATTTAGATTTCGGTGGTGATCAGGATTAGGATGTCAGGAAGATTTTTTGGAGTGGAAGAGCCACTGTAGCCAAAGGAAAAGTAGGACTTGATCATCCAAAAACACAGCAGTGGCAGGAATTAGACTATTGGCGAATTCCGTAGCAGTTTTTTTTGCTTTAAAGTAATTATTCTTGCACGTAAACTCAAACGAAGTGAATCATAAACAGGTTGAAAGAGTGAACTTTTTACTGCCCAGCCTTTGCAAACAGTGCAAGGTTATTAAATTTTTTTTTTTTTAGCTTAATCTTGTGCTTTGAATAATAAAGATTATTTGATGTTGAATTACAAACCCACAAGTCCACCAGACTCTTGAACACTGGCTAAATAACAAAAATATGAACACCACACAGAGGTTAATGTGTCTTAACCTTAGTGTGGTGTTCATACTTTTATTATTCAGCCAGTGTTCACTCATCATAATCAAATAATTTTGTTAAAATACTCACCAGATGTTTACTTCATCCCAATTACAAGCAATACTAAAAGCATATATGTTTAACATTTGCCTTTTGTTGTTGCTTGACCACATTCACACGTTAAACAGTTACTATTTAAGATTTTTTTTTAAATAAAATGTAATGAGTTAAGATGAGAGTAAAAAAATCATTGAAAAATAATTACTCATCATTTTTCTTTTAATAAAAAATAAAAACGGGACCCACAGAAAAGAATAAACACCATACAAGGGGTTAAACAAGGTTATTATCGTTAACAAAATCTAGCAAAATGCCAAAAACTAGAATTAAAAACACATTTTCTGAAATAAATAAACAATAATTAAAAGAAAAAACAATTACTGAAACTGTATTGTTCATACAAAACTGACTAAAACATAAAAATTATGGATAAAATTCCCTTCATTTTCATTTTTTGTCAGTGTCTGATTGATATGAAATCGATTTATTTCGCTTGAACAATTTTAGCTGGCAACACCATATGGCATTTTACGGTCCGTCACTTTTCGTCACATTATTTAGTCTTCTCGTCTCCACTCTACCCGGAAACATGGAGACTAAAGTTAGGAGAAAACAACAGAGTCCTGTCTGGGATTTATATGAATGCGACGGTGAGGAAGATAAAAGATATGGAAAAAACTAAAAGTAATACTAAACTAAAACGAAGTCTTTAGGAAAAAAAAAATTAAAGCTAATAAAAGCTAGCAAACCTGCTCTAAAAACTAAGTAAAACTGCCTGAATTAGACAACAAACAAGTCCAAATTAAATAAAACTATAATGGAAAAATCCAAAACTATTATAACCTTTAAGACTCTTAAAGGTTCCACAAATAAAATTAGCATCTACTTATGTGAACTTTGCTTTGGAGTCTGTTAGGCTGGGAGCTGTGTATGTTAGCTAACGCCATTTTTTTGCTAATGCTAGCATGTGCCGCACATTGTTATCACTATAGAACAACCAATAAGTCGAGTGTAAGAATAAAAGCTCGCAAACCTGTTCTAAAAACTAATTCAAACTAACTGAATTGGAGGGGGGAGAGTCAAAACTAAATAAAACTAAACTATAATAAAAAATCCAAAACTATAACCTTTTAAGACTCTTAAAAGTTACACATATAAAATTAGCATGTATTTTTGTGAACTTTGCTGTTACTCTGGGAGCTGTGGATGTTACCTAACTCCATTTTTATGCTAACGCTAGCATGTGCCGCACATTGTTATCACTACAGAACAACAAATATGTAGAATGTAAGAATAAAAGCTCACAAACCTCTTCATAAAACTAATTCAAACTAACTGAATTGGAGGAGGGGAGAAAAGTCAAAACTAAATAAAACTAAACTATAATAAAAAAAATCCAAAACTATAACCTTTTAGACTCTTAAAGGTTCCACATATAAAATTAGCATGTACTTGTGTGACCTTTGTGGTTACTCTGGGAGCTGTGGATGTTAGCTAACTCCATTTTTTGGCTAACGCTTGCATGTGCCGCACATTGTTATCACTATAGAACAACAAATAAGTAGAATGTAAGAATAAAAGCTCGCAAACCTGTTCCAAAAACTAATTCAAACTAACTGAATTGGAGGGGGGAGAGTCAAAACTAAAAAATCCAAAACTATAAGACTCTTAAAGGTTCCACATATAAAATTAGCATGTACTTGTGTGAACTTTGCTGTTACTCTGGGAGCTTTGGATGTCAGCTAACTCCATTTTTATGCTAACGCTAGCATGTGCCGCACATTCTTATCACTACAGAACAACAAATACGTAGAATGTAAGATGTGTATTGTAACATTGGTGCTAATTATAAAGCAGCAGATGAGGACTTCTCTCCAATGATTTGTTCCGACACCAAGCTGGACAGAACTATTTACACCAGGGTTACTGTTTTTAGCCGAAACCCATGCCAACATTAACTTTTGCTTTTTAGACGTGTACACTTGCACCACAGTTGTAGCTCTCCTAAACGTACCAAAACTCTCCTATTCTTCAGTTAGTGAAATGAAAAGATCATATTTAAGCAATTCCACAAGATGGACACATAATACTTCATAGTTTAAAGGAACAGTACAAAACTAAACATTCTAACAACACCTTAATAATCATCCCCTAAAGATTACAGTTTATTTGTGGATAAATTAATGCGATTTTGATGTTTTTTTAAAAAAAGTACCACACAGTATAGGCAATCGAAATTGCTATTAGCTTAGACATAGTTAGCGTTTGTCAAGAAATGACACCACACGTGAATGCTATTCTCAACATACTGAAAACCACAAATATAATGCGATATTTAGTTACTATTTGCTTTGGTTTTATGCTCAATATGTACTTATGTTAAGTTGAAAGTTTCTTCTTATGTGTGTTTTTGTTTTGTTCTTTGCGTTTCTTATTTTTTTACTTTATTCATTGATATTATTTACATTATTTCATTTTGGTGCTTTTAATCTGTTATGTTGGTATTTTTCTCTTTTATTAGGTACATTTGTGTTCTGTATGCTGTGTTAAACTTAGTTTTGGTGTACCAATGCGTGTTTAGAACAAATTTTTCTGATAATTGCAACCATATAAGTTTAAGTAGTGAAACTGGGGGTGGGAGTCAATGAGTTTGACTTTTTCCTCACTCCCTTTTGGGCTTCTAAGGGTGTGTATTAAAGCTGAATTATTATATATGTTTATGTATATTAGTGTACACACAATGAAATGTTTATTATATGTGGATGTTGCGTTATTTCTGTTATTGTAAATTCAAAAAATATTTTACACAAGCCCGAAATAAACCAATCACTCAAACGTCATTAGAAACTGGTCATGTAAAATAGATTTTGTTAGCATCATGGCAAAAAATCAACTCTTGCATAACTTCCTCATAAGCCCGCACAAATTTTACACATTGAACCTTTAAGTATGACCTCATCGAACCACAGTAAACATATCAAACTGTAATTGCAGGCTACGGTTTGTTGAGAAAGGAGGGTCCAAAACATGGCTCCATCTCGAAATGTGCACACTTAAGTACATATCACAGATTATTACTCATTAAATGTGGTATGAACAGTTCATTTATGGCTACCCTAATAATCATGCATGCAGTTGCTGGCTCAAATATTTGCCAGAAAATCAAGTACAAAGGGGGCCCAAGAGACTGCTTATATGGAGGATCCGGAACTTTTTTGTGCTACACCCCTGCTTGCAAGAAAGCAAACTCAATGTCAAACGAACTATGTATCTGGAGTCAGAACATCCAACTTTATGAGCTGTATAATCTAAAAAACCAGAGGAAAGAATCTTGGATGCAGTGCTCAGCATAAATGAGTACACCCCAACAGATCTGTCACAAAACCTTAAGTTTTCTTTGAGAGTCAATATTTTCTATGGGACATTATACAACATATCATGTTCTCAGTTAAGGAAATGTTCTATAAAAGTCATTTTTGTCCAATTTTTTTGAAACTGTGCTTATGTTCATTGAGAGATTGATCAGAATCTTACTTTTCTAAGGGAGTGTACTCATTGGGGGTGTACTAATGCATGTTTACAGATAATTTATTTGATATAATTGCAACCATATAAGTTTAGGTAGTGAAACTAAGGGTGGGAGTAAATAAATTGTACTTCTTCCTCACTCCTTTTTTGAGTTGTGAGGGCATTGCATTGTTGTAATTTTGTTGTTTTTATCTTTTGCACTTTAACTTGTTTTACTTTGATTCTATTGTTTCTTAATTTACTGATTTTATTGTTTCTTACAGCTTTTTATAATATATTTACTGTACTTTTAATCTTCTGTACAGCACTCTGCCTGCTCAACCATGTGATTTAGTACATTTTGAGTCTATACTTCAACTAGTGGAGTACCTAACTTATCTGAACCTAACTGAGCCAAGAAAGATGA
>JAPTGZ010000013.1:18217277-18229331 GCA_029814645.1 Fowleria isostigma
ATTGGTTCGGGCAAGTAAATTTTTTTGGTACTTGCCCAATAGGGCAAGTGATTTTTTAAAAACTTGTCGAACCCTGATCAGTTCGGTTCATAATCTTTAACTCTTTAACTACCCAACCAAGAAAATCCTGATGAAGACATTTGTCTGTTTGGATTTCTTATTCTGTTCGGTGAGTAATTTCTGGATTTTTCATTATTATTATTATTGTTTCTACCATACTTACTATCAACTCGGAAAGTGTCAAAAATTACTTAGGAAGTTAATTCTTTCAACATTCATGATTTACTACCACTAAATGCTTAATATTTGCTGCAATAGATGAGCAGAGGTTTTGATTTTATAACTAATCCATTATTTCATACTGGCTTATTTTTTCAACTGTTACCATACAGCAACAAATCAACCATTTATGATTTTTTTTTAAATTATTACACATCCAATTTAAGTTTTTTGTGGTATCAAATAACATAATTATGTTCAGGAAGGCTTCTTATACTATGATATGCCAAAAAAGTATTCATACCTTTTATATTTTCACCAAAAACAGTCAAAATGTCTTAAGTGATTTACATCTTTCTTGGCTCAATTAGGTAAGTTTGGTACTCCACTTATTTAAATATAGGGATTCACAATGTACTAAACCATATGGTCGACCAAGCAGTTAAAGGGTTATAGACAGAATTTCTAGGTGCAGCCGAGGGCCAGAAGGGGTCCAGTTTGGGGACCACAGGATCTCATTGCTGCTTTTTGCAGATAATGTTGTTCTGTTGGCCTCATCAAACCTGGACCTTCAACATGCACTGGGGTGGTTTGCAGCTGAGTGTGATGTGAGTGGGATGAAAGTTAGCACATCCAAACCCAAGGCCATGGTTCTCGACCGGAAAAAGGTGGCATGCCCTCTCTGGGTCTGTGGAGAGGCTTTGCCCCAAGTGGAGGAGTTCAAGTATTTTGGGGTCTTGCTCACAAGTGAGGGAAAGATGGAGTATGAGATTGACAGGCGGATTGGTGCAGCATCTGCAGTAATACGGTCGTTTTATCGGTCTGTCGTGGTGAAGGAGCATTTATTGTTAAGCTCTCAATTTATCGGTCAATCTACGTTCCTACTCTCACCTATGGTCATGAGCTCTGGGTCATGACTGAAAGGACAAGATCCCAGATACAAGTAGTCCAAATGAGTTTTCTCCGTAGAGTGGTTGGGTACACACTTAGAGACAGCATGAAGAGCTCGGAGTTGAGCTGCTGCTCCTTCACATCGAGTGGAGCCAGCTGAGGTGTTTGGGGCATCTGTTTTGGATGCCTCCTGGACGCCTCCCTGGGGAGGTGTTCTGGGCATTTCCCGTTGGGAGAAGACCTTGGGGGAGACCCAGGTTATGCTGGAAAGACTATGTCTCTTGTGTAACCTGGGAGCATCTCAGGACACCTCAGGATACCTCAGGAGAGGGAAGTCTGGGCATCCCTACTCAGACTGTTGCCTCCGCGACCCGACCCCAGATGAAGCAGAAGAAGATGACTTGTGGCTTCCTTGATTTGAAGAGACTACCTTTATTGGAGTGGTGTAAAGAAAATAATTCTAATAAAAGTGGAAATATTTTGTTGGGAGAAAACTCTAAGAGTTGTAAAGCACAAGTATTATTCCCCGCAGGGGGTCCATTTTTGTCATTGTGTGGTGAATTAAAACTAAAGCTGTATTTGTTCTTCTGTTACATAAGATGCTTTATGTGGATGGAACCTCTTGTATCTGTCAAGAAAATCTGTTCTGATTCCTTTTTTTGGGGACGTACAAATACAAATCTTATCATAACACTGAAGTTACAGTTAAGATGTGATCTCTAGTCAGAATGATTTCAGTCATGTTGAAGACATGTCACAATAACCCCAGCTCATGTTAAAGCATGTATTGATGTAACCTCTTTGTCAAAGTATTAATGATGTGAACAAAAACTGTGGTTATAGTGACATGCTTAAGGGACTTGTTATGACCAGCTGAGAAACAATAGTTTACAGGACTGCCCTTGAAATTGGTAAAGACTTCACATAAGTCTTAAGAGTTGTAACTGGTACAAATAATAAATAAAGATATCTCTCTTAAAGTGCATTTATGTGCCTCATTTAACCATGACTCTTTATACTATACTTCTCTTACACCTACAAGACATACATAAAGTGATATGTTTCTGTCTCTGTTGTTGTGGGATGACAGAATCCTCAACCCACAGAAGTGAAAGCAACAAAGAGCTAAGTGCAACTGTGTGGGAAAAATCATAAGAATGAGATTACTGGTAAGAATGTACTGAAACTGGTCTGTGATTGTGTTTACTGTAGATACCTCGCCAACAGCCCTGCAGTGAGGCGACGTGTGTTTGTGTGTGGACCTACTTGCCCAGCTGACAGCCGGCCTGAGGAAGCACAGTTACTGCACGAGGGAGTGCGTAAAGCTCCAGTTGATAGCAGAACTCTCCCACCATCTCTGACTGGAACACCACACTGGCAGAAAAATATCATTAGACATAAACATGAAACTGATTTAAGAAGATGGTCAACAACTTAGGTTATATACGGTGAAGCTGTACACTGAAAAAAAGGCAAAATGGGGGTTGTGGAATTTGCATATATGCATTTGATGTACATGACATAATTTCTTTATGTTTCTCTCTCAGTATAAATAAATCATGTGGAACTATAGAATGTCAAATCCATGAGTTTTAATTATGTTGGGAGAAAATAACAAAGTTATGTTTTGTTTTTGTCTGGTATCTCCACCCACTGTGGACTCTTACAACCCCATTGGTTGAAAAGCTTAAGCACACCTATGGAGTCTGATTGTGCTGGGAAACTTGAAGTAAGGGACCATGACAGAAGGGAAGAACTGAAAACCTCTAAAGATCCAAGAACAGGGTCATATATTACCTGTAAAAACTCCCTGGGGTGGTGTGGGTGTATGGAACACAGGAAGAGTTAACAGACTTAAGAGTCTCGAAGGGTCAGAGAGGCAGTGGAAACCCAGCTGATTCTGACCTTTCATAGCTCAAAAGGTCTGAGAAGGGTACACCTGCACCACCTATGGCCTGTGTTCTAAGATCTTTAGAGAGTCTCAACCCTTCCCTCTGTCACGGTTCTTTACTGAAACAGAATGTTTTTGAGTTCAGTCATTTGAGTCGTTTGAGTTCAGTCTGATTATATTTCAATGTTAGCAAAAAAATTGTCATGTTTGAGGAAAAACAAATTCTTCATAATAACAAAATCATGCTTATTTAACAGAATAAATCTTTCATATTTAACACGATTTGTTTTAGTGAATATAATATTAATATGTGCAACCGCTGTCCATATTTTTTATATAAATTCAACAACCCTATTTTTTTTTCAGTGTATATTCTAGAGCTGGTCTGTAACAGTAACATTTATTTGAGTAAAAGGTCACTGCCCTAAAGACGGTATCGCTCAATTATATATTAGACAGCAGTCATAACTTTCTTTTTCAGCAAGAAATGATCAAATGTGTATTATTTCCTTAAAGAAATTGGTTAGAAAATGGATGAATGCAGAGGAATCTTTAAAATAGATTACCTATAGCATTTGTGAATCGTTAACTCTCTTGGAGAAAGGTTTTCTGCAGTTTTCAACGTGTTACACTTTAGCTGTAATTTATAAGACCATTTTGAATGCAATTTTAGACCTATCACATCCATGCTGGTGGGGAAAATTTAAAAATTATAAAGGAAAGTCAGAGTCTGACTGTTGAATACGGTGACGGTACCAATCTGAATGAAGCCACAATACAGAGTGGTGTTTCTTTTTATTTTTCTGTCATCCCTACAGCTGTCCAGTGACTCTTACCTGCTCTCACTCTTGCCTATTTTGTCTGGAGAAAACATGACCTTGTAGGTAAAAGCCCCCCGAGGGGGAACTGAAATCCACTTGGGCCCATTTAGATCATCACCCTCCAGGAGAACTTCCAAATTCAGTCGCTTTTCATGTGTATTATTGATGGGGATCTCTATGGCAACTTCACTCTGGGAAAGCAAATTTTAAATGTGTGATATGTGTGTGCTTTTCCATGTCATCTATAAGCTTTTCGATGTGTAGTAAATGTACTGTAACAGACACCATACAGCAGAGCTTTAAAAGAACTAAAACTATACTATCTTCTGTATAGATTACATAGTAGCACTACTTATTATTATCCTTAAAATCAATGTTGTCTCTCTCTTGCTGATTTATATGTTTTGAAATGCAGTAACATAATTTGTGCTATGAAGGTTTATCTACAACACTTCTGTACAATTGTTTATATTTATACTGACTCAAGTCATTTCTATTAAAAAAATCCATTTGCATTTAATTCATTAGATACAAAATGTATATAAAAAATGATTTAGTAAGTCAACACACAGATGTGCTACTGTTCTTGTGCAAAAATGAAGCTCATAGTAGACTTAAGACAACTTGAATTTACCTGAACAACACATGTTACATTTATGACCTTTAAGGGCTCCGTTGGCTCACAAATGATCTCCAGAGAGAAATATACTTCATAGTTCCCAGTAGCTCCTGTGTAAAATGTACACAGTTAAATACATATAGACAAACTTATTAAATAGCAATCTGTGGTCTTTATTGATTATATATAGTATATTGTACAGTTTACCTTTATTATCAGTTTCTACAAATGACACAAATCCTGCAAGGAAAATCAGTAGTATAATGTTATTGTCCTACTTTTACAATGAATCACAAACTTACGCAGAGCCACAAAGACATTAAAAATCTTATTTTTCAGTGGATTTTCAAATAAATATACAAAGAATATGTGAATGTTAAGCCAGTTAAGAACAGCTACTTTCCAGGACACTCATACACAATGACAAACCTCACAATCTCACACAGAAAAAGTATGACCTGTTTGTGTCCCTCGTTTCCATGGTGACACAGTCAGTGTGTAAGGAGTGTTGTGACCCGGTTTGATCTCCAGATATGGACGACCACTCACAGTGGAAAGGTCTGACTCAAACTATAAATTCACAAATACAGCACACACAATGAGAACACACACACAGATACACAAACATATGCACAAACTGGCACACAAAAGCAAAGATAAATAAATAACCCCTATGGTTTTTACATTACAATCATGTTTCGGTAAAAACAGTGGCGTTTCTTAATTTAAAATAATAATTTTTTGTACTTTCAAAAAAATGAATCACAGCTTAAAATGTTTTTCTGAACCAATACCTTTAGAGTGAGCTTGTTCTGGCTGTAGTTGGGAACATTGAGCTGTGTGTGTTTCGTCTGCCCAGCAGGGCAGTGTAATACGACATGGTCCACAGGCAGGGGCCGCTCTCCCACTCCTCTGAGGGTAAACACGTGCTCAGTTCCGTCACAGTCATTATGTAAAGACAACTTGCCCTGTGGGGGTGGGGATAAAGTCCGCAGTCAAACACACACACTGGTGTTGAGTATAAGGAGCAAGAGAGAGTCATAGCAACAACTACATTTAACATGAATGGTGGATTACAGAGACAACAAATGTATTTATGAGGCAGACTTATTACAAATCAGCCACACAGTACTGTACCTTCATTCTTCACTCTTACATGTTTATTGATAAAGGACCATCTCTACATCTGTGCAGCATTACATGTGAGCAGATCAACAAGAAGAGGCAAGTGGAGGGACAACAAAAGCAATCTGCTGCCTGTGGCTGCCTGGAGAATGTTCTCTATTTAAGCTCCACCCCCAAAAACACCCTCAGCGAGGCATTGGTGGTTCAGTGGTAGAATTCTCGCCTGCCACGCGGGAGGCCCGGGTTCGATTCCCGGCCAATGCAGCTACCTTTTAATTTTTATTTTCGATCCTTTTTATTAGTAAGAAAGACAATTCCATGCATCACATCCTACAAGTATTGTATCAAAACAGTACAAAATAAATGAAGTGGGAATAATTTGTGGAGTGAACTAATCTTTTCTCACATACATGGCTCCCACTTGTGAAAAGCACAATAGTTTCCACCTTCTTGTCTGTAATTAATTACTGAGTCACTGAACTGTTCATCATCCTGCAAATTAACGTAGGGAGGAAGCCCTGCTGCTGTCATGCCTGTGTATGTGGAAAAGGACTGGATACAAATGTTGGCCACACAGGAGCCTGGAATTACCAGGTATCTTTCCAGGTTTGTTCTGAGGAAATAAAATACAGTAAGTGGTGGCTGTGGAGCTAATAGTTCTCTCAGTGGAGAAAGCTAATAAGAAAAAAGCCCAAACATGATGGCTAAGTGGATGAGCCTTGGAGGCGGGGTATTTTTCAAGTGGGCTCTTCTCATAAGTGCCTCTAATGTTGAAAGACACTAAATAGTTGATCAGAAAGCACTAAGCATGACTGCATAATAAAATAAAGGGAGGGGTGAAAGAAAACAAAGAGTGAAACCAGGATGAAGGGCATTACCATGACAATGCACTGCGTTGCAGGTTGAAAGGTCAGGGGGTAACAGGCTTTTGTCCCTGCAGCCACAGTGAAAACCTTGGGTCCAGAGAAACCTTCACCACATAATTCAGCCTTCATTTTCCAGTCCTGGTCGGTGATGTTGTTCTACAAGCAACACATAAGTTCCATCATTTACTCAAAGGTCAACAAAAACAATGGTTACACAATCAAGTACCAACTCCTGTATCATGTGACTAAAGCAGACAGAAAACATGAAATGTCTAAGTTACATAGGGTGGTCTAATAATTTGTTCCGTGACTGTTTACATACCACTTTTAATTGGTGTGTTATCTGTACACATTATAAGCTTTCCACAAGTATGTTCACACTGTTATTAGTTCCCTGTCAAACCTGAATCGCTGAATAAATTACACGAGGGTTACCACAAGGGTTAGGGGTTAGGTGAACCAGAGATCTTGGTGTGAATTGACACTAGGGAGTCTTCTTTGTTTTTCAGTGATTTTCTTCTTTGTTTTCTCTAATTTTCTTCTTTGTTTAGGGTAATTTTCTTCATTTTTGGTGATACTTTATTTTTGGTGATTTTCTTCCTTCTTTTGGGGGATTTTCTTTATTTTCTGTAATATTCTTCTTCATTTTCTGAGATTTTCGCTTGTTCATTGCTCATTTTTCAATGTTGTTACCAGCAACTGTGTGTCAGGTACCCTTGAAATTACTTGAGAACACATTGAGTTCATTTACCTCCTACATTGCAGGACCTGTGATGTGACTATTGCGCACACATACATTGCATTGACGATACTCAAACAGTATATTGAGCAGCTCTAACTGACACATGATCAAATGTCATTGACTAACATGCGAAAGGTCAAAACTGCATAGGTATAACACGCCACATGTCATAAGAACTGGCATGACATACAACACCAGTTATTGAGTTCAATCTGCAACCCATCAATTTGACACAAAAACAAATGAAATCAAATCTTTTGAGAGATCAGTCACCAATGATTTGCAGAACTACAGCAGTACATTCAATCACACAGGCAGATTTATTTAATACAGGACCTACTCACCAACGGTATGTCTTGCATGACTGAGCGGTGAGCCGGTGAGCTGAAGTCTAAGTGCACAGAGGGCCGCTGTAGGCACAAACAATTTTAATGGCAAAACGTAATATTGTAATGTGACAGTACAACAGTTCTATTTTCTACTAGTCCATACTCTTTAAAAGTTACCATATACTGGACTGGACCATATGATAAAGAAAATTATATTTCAATATACGCTGTTGGCCAAGTTGGAATAAAACATTCTACTGTCTTCTCATGATTGGTGAAATTATTAACTCTCAATAAATGATGTGTAACTGGTACTCAGTACGCAATCACTGCACCTAAACAAAGGTGACTGCTGATGTGTATAATGTGAATTAAAAGGAATGTGTCTGAAAACAAAATTATTGCAATTTTATCTGCGATAGTGTACATTTTACCAGAATGGTAATATACAATCTTCAGCCTTACTACATCTGGGTCAGTCTGACCACATGTCCCTGCTCTTACTGCCTACATCCCCCAAAAGTGCTTCTTTCACAACCAGAGCTGTTAAAACCTGGTCCAAAGGTGCATCTCAGCAACTGCAGGACTGCTTTATGGCAACAAACTGACATGTATTTGACCATCAGGAACTGGACCAGTTTACCACAGCAGTTTTGGATTACATAAAGTTCTGCACAGTCACTGCATCCAGGTTTATCCCAACAGGAAGGCCTGGATGACAAAAGAGGTGCAGTGCCTGCTGAGGGAGAGGAACAGCGCCTTCAGGTCTGGTGACAGGGAGCTATACAGCCTTGCCAGAGCCAACCTGAAGAGGGGAATTAGAAAAGCAAAAGCTACATACAGGAAGAGGATAGAGGACTGGTTCAGGACCAACAACTCCAAGCAGGTGTGGGGAGGGGTCCAACACTTAAACTACAGACCCAACAACCTGTGAGCTGACTATGGTGGTGCCTCTCTAGCGGAGCAGCTGAACTACTTCTATGCTCGCTTTGAGGTGCCATCATTAGAAATGGCCTCACCTCAGGCCACGGTGTCAACATCCTCACAGTGGAGGAGCACCAGGAGAGGCGAATGATGGGTACTGTGAACCCAAGAAAAGTGGTGGGTCCTGATGGCGTCTCTGGACAAATGTTCAAGGAGGGACTGTGCAGCTCAGCTGGCTGGGATCTTTACTTTTTCACAGTAATTTTTATTCACGTTTTCAATAACACAAAGAAGAAATCCACACATCTAACAAGAAGATAAACAAATACAAATACAGGCACTCCTCTGAACCAGGTAATCTACACATGATGAAGCATAACATATGCATTATATTCAACGGATAAGATATCATAACTTATGTAGTAACAAAAAAACTTAAATCAAAAATACAAACACAACATTGTAACAAATCATAGTAATAAGAAAGTCCACAGCCATGGAAACTACGAGGTCCACCTTCACCATTCACCCTCTTCATCATTCACCCTCTTCATTTGGTGACATGTTTGCATTTTTAACATATTGAATGAAAGGTCCCCATATATTCTCAAACACATGTTTCTTACATTTCAAAATATATGTTATTCTGTCAAGTGGAAGGCTTATTAACATTTATCTCATCCACAGTCATATCTGGTTTTTAAATTTTTTTCCACATTAATGCCATACATTTTTTGCCGTTAAGCAAGCTGAGGTCTATGAGCAAAAGAACCCTCAGCAAAAGAGCTGAGGGTTCAGTGGAATTGGATTTGAAAGGCTGGGATCTTTACTCAAGATTTTTAACCAGTCCCTGAGTCAGGCCATCATCCCTCCCTGCCTCAAGTCTGCTATCATTGTCCCACTCCCCAACAGTTGAAATATTACCGTTCGGCGGTACATACACCTATTGTCATCAAGTGCTTCGAGAAACTGGTCCAGACTCACATCACCTCCAGCCTACCTCCTGGTTTTGACTCTCACCAGTTTGCCTTACAGGGCCAACAGGTCCACAGAGGACGCCACAGCGACAGTCCTGCATGCTGCTTTATCCCACCTGGAGCAGCGGGGAAGCCATGCACGGCTGCTCTTTGTGGACTTCAGCTCAGCGTTTAACACAATCCTCCCAGAGACTGGTGTCAAAACTGTCCCACCTGGGAATATCAGACTATCTGCCTCTGAATTAGGGACTTTCTGATCGATGGCTCCCAGAGGGTGAGAGTCGGCCCCCATGTCTCTTCATCCATCAGCCTCAGCACCAGCTCCTCTCAGGACTGTGTGTTGAGCCCCCAACTCCACACCCTCTACACACATGACTGCACCTCCACACACCCCAGCAACACCATCAAGTTTACTGATGATACTATCAGGCCATCTTAGATTTCAGGAGGAGGAAAACAGACATTCAGCCCCTGTTTATTGGTGAGGATTGTGAGGAGAGGGTCTCCAATCACTGGTTCTCGGGTGTGCACATTGAGGATGACCCAACGTGGAGCGCCAACACCAGAGCCATCAATAAAAAGGTGCAGCAGAGAGTCGATTTTCTGAGGGTTCTCAGGAACATCTTTTCCAGAAACTTCTTGTATCTTTTTGCTCCACAGAAAGCATCCTTGACGTACTGTATCGGTGTGTGTACAGCAACCAACAGGAAGGCACTCCAACGGGTCATCACCATGGCCCAGAAGACCACCGGCGGCCCTCGTCCTTCCCTGGAGGAACTCTACAGCTCCCACCATCTCAGGAAGGCACGAAATATCATCAGGGATGCAACCCACCTGAGCTTTTCATTTTTTGAACTGTTGCCCTCTGGCAGACGTTTCTGGACACGAAAGGCCAGTACAAACCGTTTAAAAAAACAGCTACCACAGTTTTTATACTATTTATAATTTTATGGCTCCTAGGGTGGATTGCACCTTCAATTTCATTGTACCTGTATAAATGGCAATAAAGACAGTCTATTCTATTCTAGCACAATCTTTTTTTCTGAAATGTCTTAGACTTTTAGTTCTAAGACAAAGCTTTACAAAATGTCACGAAAGACTGACTCTACATAGAACCAACACAAATTACACATATTTGTCCATGTTAGAATTGACCAAAATACTAAGAATCATCATAAATAGACTTGAATAAATGCCCGCGCTTACCTAACCAAAGCATCATCTATGTCAAACTACACACACACTCTAAACAATATAAGCGAAATGCCAAAGCAAGTCTTGCGCTGCCATCTTAACAAAATTATGTAACAATTTGTTCCTAGCTTTAGTACATAGTGTATATAATACGATGATGACACATCCCTACTTGTGCTCTATGGTGCAATTAAATAATATTGTTTGATCAAAGGTAATGAAGATAAAGCTTCTGGGATTAAAGCATCTCATTGTCACCTCAACTCAACAACTCATCATTTATTACTTACCGCAGAGGCAACATTGGCCTCCAACATGTAGACTCTGGTATCACACCAAGACCTCAGAACCACCTGACATGTGAAGTGTCCTGCTGAATCTGACTGGAAATGTATTGGGATTTCCACACACCCGCAGTCTAGGGAACATTATGGAGGAAAACCACAGAGAGAAGAGGTGGAAAATCAAAGAAGTCCTGCTGATGAATATTTGTGAAAATATAGTATCAAATTAAGTAAAGTGTCAAAAGTGCTCGCTGCTTGATCAATAACAGTCAAAATAATTTGTCTCTTGTGATAAAAAGAAGAAATGCCAGTTTGAAAATGATCAGATTTCTGTGCATCAACAATACCTGAAGGATTCTTCCACGGTACGCTGATGGTTTCTTCAACTGGTATAGTGACTATTTTAGGTAAAGTGAAGTACTGTGGCAGAGATACCTCCACACTGTACTCTATTCCTTTACTCTTGTCATCATGTTTCGTCGGACAGGCCTAGCACCAACAGAAAGATAAAGGACATTCCAAGTCAGTACAAAACCACCCATAGCATCTCAATATCAAACTCATACGTGAACAAATAAATAATGTGTGCACCTGTTTGCCAAGTTTCCGTGCTGCTGTGATTGCTCTCACACTGCTGCTATGCAAAGTGTGTGTCAGCAACCGCCTTCCAAGCTCTTCAGCGCTCATGCTGTATTGACCCCAGATGGCCAGAGCCTGCTCCCAGGCCATATTAATTACTGGCACACGGATCACCTCCTCACACACCTGTCCCACTTTGCAGTTAAGGCTTATTGCTGATACACACGCATCTGTTAAAAAATGTTTGATGTTTGGTTTAGGATGACTCCATCAAATGCTCACAGGTATGTGTGGAGTTTCTCACCTAAGCTGATGAGACTCTGGTCGATGTTAAGACTGGGTTTAGCGCTGAGTGGAGAAGGAAGAGGCAACTCTGCGGTGGCCTTGACCATATACACCATGTCTCCCACCTCAAGTGACACATAAACAGGGGTATGGCTGATAAGTATATGTCCAAACTAATCACCTCATTTGATACTATTAATACATAATAACAACGCAGTCTTTAAATTACATTGGTCTGTACTTATATAGCGCTTTTCTACACATTAATGGTACTCAAAGCGCTTTACAATACTAGTTTCACATTCACC
>JAPTGZ010000013.1:18382537-18393643 GCA_029814645.1 Fowleria isostigma
ATTTAAATAAGAATAGTGTTCTTGCTCAAACATGTCTTGGCAAGCTTTTTTCCTATTCAGATGAAAAATAAGAAATTTTCTAGGAAAAAAAGGTTTTTCCACATAGAGATCTTTTTTGCAGTGTAAATACAGTATTACATACACTGTAAGCCTGAATAAGTTGAGTTTACTTCAAACAAAATTAAGAAAAGTACTGCCTTAAAAAAGTTAAGTAATGGTTAATGAACTTTTTAAGTACATCTAACTTAAAATCTTTTGTAATATCAATCAATGCAACACTTAAATAATTCAGATCAGTACACTAAATTCCAAGTTGATTTAACTAAAAATATTAAAAGATTTGAAGTTAAATGTACTTAAAAAGTTCATTAATCACTGCTTAATTTTTTTTTAATGCAACTACTTTTCTCATTTTTTTTCAGTAAACTCAACGTATCCAGGCTTACAGTGCATTTACGTCAGTACCATACAACTACTATATGCCCCTGAGTATTTTTCTTATTGTAATATATATATATATATTGCAGGGTTAAAAAACATTGCATTGTTAGTTTTTTCCAATATCATGCAGCCCTACTTCTTTGCATCCTTGCTGAACTTCTTTTCTGTGTTTAGCGCCTGTCCCTTTTACTCACGTGGGGGTAGTAGTCCATGACCAGTAGGTACTCTGTTCGCCCCTCTGGGCCTGTCCGCTCATCTGCAGCAACATATCTGGCGATGTTGTCATGCTCCAGCAGCGGGAGTCTGTAGATGGAACATTCATTCAGGAAGTTCTGGCGGTTGGCTGCAGTGAAGACCTTCACAGCTACGGGCCGCTCATCCAAAGAGCCGCAGTACACGGCGCCATATCGGCCACGCCCAATCAGCTGAAAAAAAGGAAAGGATTGTTTTTACATGTTGTATGCATAATCAATTAAGAGGCACAAAAACTACAGCATGTCAACATAAAGACACAAAGCTACCACTATTAAAAAAGGCAGACAGACAGACAGACTGGACTAAGGAAATAAACAAATCATTCAATTAGAGTCCCTAAATTAACCCGAGCACAGCATGCCATTAAGGTCCAAATATTCTGTTTTAAATGCCATCTGCCTTTTAGTAGGAAATGAATTCAGGAGGAGTGCATGTTTTTGTCTAGTTTCCACCTCCATGTCTGCTTTAATGTTTATCTGCAGCTATAAAGTTCACTGGAAAAGCATCAGACTCTTGTTTTGTCTGAGAATAGCTCTCTATACAATGAGTGTGATGTGAAAGAACGCGTGCCTGCATTTGATAAGACACAAGGACAGCGTCCTGAATTCAACTCCTGCCTGAAAAGACATCCGTCTTCTGCAGTAGAGTCTGAAATGCAGTTAACAGGTGTCGAAAGAAAGGGAAAAACGTCAGTGCACCTATGTCGTTGGTTCATTATGTTTCATACTGATTGGTTCTCTGTTTGGTTTGTCGAGAAGCACAGCATCAGAACCATTCTCTGAGAAACTACACCAGCCATTTTGCATATTTTTCCTTACCACCTACAATTGGATTTATTTGAAGTCATTAAAAAGTACTGACTGTCGTGCTTGAGTCTAATTTTGTCACATGTGTTGGTTTTTTGTGTCTGGGATTAAAGGAGGTATCTATCTGATGGATGTATCTGTTGGTCTGGTGCATTTCCAAAAACAAAAAGAAAGAAAGACAAGAGTGATCTTTTAGAAGCGAAGCCGGCTGTTTGCAGTGACAGTTTAGCTTTTATCTGACATATGAGTGTGAGCCGCACAAAAATAGCCTTGTATTGCAATGGACATTTGAGAACATCTTCCTATTGGACAAGTCAGGATATGATAAGCTTTTATATGAAAGGAAATAACTAAATGGATGAGTTTTTTTTAGAGTAGTTTAATTGTCTCGTTTTTTTTAAAAAAATCCCTTCCCTCTGAATGTATCAGCATTGTGGCTAAATATTACTCTGTCTTCATTGACTTTCTATCACAATTTGAGCTCTCCCACTTCCATACTGAGTTTTCAGGATCCTATGTCAGTGTAAGCATAATCCTATTTTTGTGTGCTGGAACCTGTCACTTAATATGTCCTGTTGTGATCCGATGATCAAAAGTCACATTGAAACGACAAATGTAACAGTACACCTTGATGTATTTTGGGGCAAATTCTTGCCCCTATGCCATTGGTTTCTCCTTTCTCTTCCCAGCTCTCCCCTCCCTCCTCCCTCTGGTTCATGTACTGTACACTCCATGTCTGAATCAATGGTACTAGTTTTCATCCTTTAACCCTTTGAGGACAATTGTGTCTCCGATGACGCATGTTTTCATCCACCGTTCTTCAACTGTAACTCCTGAACTGTTTGCACTATTGAGGAAAATCCAAACATCACCTTTTGGCTGAGATTGTGTTCTTTCTGATGCACTAGAACACATTAGGGTAGAGGCCTGCGTTGGCTGAGGGGGAGGGGTGGAATGGGTGGAGCAGAGAGCAGCAGACAGTAGTCGGTGAGAGAAAAATGGAAGATTTTTAATTACTTTTAGTAGCTTTTTAGTGAATTTCTAACTTTCTGTGCTGAATTATTTACTGTTTTTAAATGTATTAACTGTTGTTTTATTCTATTTATTGTCTTTTATTTTAGTTTTTCATGATCATGTACAGCTTTTGGAGGAAGTTATGTATGTTTTTAAGTGTGCTATACAAATAAACCTTTACCTTGAAAAAACAACACAAAGTAATCTAGGCGGCCTGTTATAATGGCAGTCCTTAAAGGGTTAAACACAGGGAAGAATAAGTCCCCAGCGCTGAGGGTGGAGATGACGTACTGTTGAGGGAATTTACTTTTTAACACGTTAATCAATCCCTTCAGAAAGACGCGATTGTACAATTGCATAATTCAATGCATAATCAGGGTTCCTACACAGATAAAATATCTAAATTCCATACTTTTTCCAGACCCTAATTTCCAGATGTTTTGGTACAAAAATTCTAATAACTTGTGACATTTGAGTAAATAGATGTGTATCATGTCAATAAATTATGGAATTAACAGTTTTATGGAAGCAAATCTGTCTCGTCAAAACTTGGAATTATAAATTCTGAAACTGAATTTCTAGCACTGATTTTTTTTAAACTAAATTGTAGGTATCTGATTTTTTTTTTTGTTGTGAAATTAAGTATCAGAATTTTTTTTTGAAATTCAGTATCCAATATTTTTTGCACTTAATTATCAGAATTTTTTTGCACTAAAATTTAAGTATCTGATTTTTTTTTTTTTGCATTGAAATTAAGTATCTGAAATTGTTGTGCTGTCACAAAACATTTTAGCTGCACTAGCAAGCACCTTAAAAATAGATTGATACATTTCTTTTTTAGATATTGATGATTTTAGGCTTTAGAAAATAGAACAGTAGTAACAGTTTTGGAAACATGAATATTTTTTACATAGATTTGTTTCCATTTTCCACAATTTTCAAGACCTGGAAATTTATAAAATTAAATTTTATACTTTTCCATACTTGCGTAGGAACCCCGATAATCAAGCAAATAGCGCACATTATGCGGGGGACTGCATTTTTTTAAAAAAAGGCACATTCATCACAATAATAACATATTTTTGTGCAAAAACCGTGAACTAAGTGGGCCACATTTTTCTGCAAAGAGTTTGAAAAATATTGCATTGCAACTTGACACAGGTAGTGATGGATTATGCGACGTCATGTGGCGTTCACATCAGGTCAGAATTGGAGGACATTTTCTGTCCCACCCCAAAAAAAATTCAAACAATCCCTGCACAAAACACCAACACATGCACTTGTTGTGACAATTATTGTTGTCTTGAGACTAAATGTAAATATAGTTGTAATAACATGTGTTCGGAAATATTAATCAAAAAATCAAAATATTAATCAAAAAGATCTCTTTTTTTCTGCGCACAACGATACATTTAAGAAACATTGATGAAGAAGCTGAACAAAATATAGACTCTTCATCTTCGTTGAAGATGTTGGCCTCTTGTGTACTTTCGTGTTTTGGTGAAGTGGGAAATGACGTGTTATGTACGTCATCAATGAGTGCACTCACAGCTTTCCCTCCGGTCCCTCCCCTCAACCCTTCAGGCGGTGCATGTCCGGATCTTGACCTGACATTCTGAGCGACAACACCTCACCGGTTAATGAGGTGGACTTAATACTAGGGGGTCAGCTGGTTATTATCCACGTAAAGTTAACCGCACATGAGCCGGATGGTTGTGTTCAGACTAGGAGCGAGTATTGGCAAGAACCTCATGATGCGATACGCATTACAATATTTGGATCACGATACAATAGTATCACAATATAATATGATATCACAATATCGTGATATATTGCAATATTCTACACAGTTAACTACGAAAAAATAGAAATGATGTAAATCTAAATCACACTTCAGAAATTTGAAAGGACAAATTAAGTCATAACTATTTGACTGAAAGCAACTTGTCCGTTTTATTGTTTTTGAAATAATTAGTCAAATGCAGTGTTACATACAATACATACACTTAACATAAAGTGCATCTCTTAAAGTGCATTAAAACAAAGTGCATTAAACATAAAATGCATCAAGTTTGTCACTTACACTACAAGGAGTGTGACAAAATATCGATATGGTGATATATTGCAATATTTAATCTTAAGATCGATTATCGATTCACTCTCGCCGCATATCGATTTTTTAAAGGCTATTGTTATTCAAATGTAGCCGCTATAAATGTCTTTTCCTTTCACCTCTTCCTCCTCAGTGAGTGGAGTCAGTGTTTTACATGTCCTCCAGGGGGCGCTCCTCACACGAGTGGCTGAAAATTGGTCGGAATTCACAGAAGAAGAAGAACATACGACGGCGCTAATGTCTATGCTAATATATTAGCAGTGAAGTTAAACTAAAAATATTGCTGTTATATTGTAGCAACCCCTTAGCTCTTGCTGTTAGAATGGTTTCTAGTTGTACCTGGTCAGGACATATGAGATACTGATGGTTTAAGGATGTATGTGTGTGTGTATGTGTGTGTGTGTGTGTGTGTGTGTGTACGTACGAGGCACACATGGATGAGAAAGGGAGGGGGCCGATTCTGTCCCCCGTACAGCCGGCAGTTACCTGTTTGTAAATAAAGTGGTGGCTTTATTTATGAACTCGGCCGTAACCGTGTTGGTAATTAAAGTGATGGCTTGCTGGAAAATCCCTCGCTCCTGCTTTTTATGTCAGGCTGGACCTTACAATATGTTCACATTGTCCACCGTTAGCATGTTATTAAAAGCCATTTGATGGAAGGCAAAGTCCGCCCATTGAACCCTCAGTGACCGTATTTGAGTGTCATTCAGATTTGACAGGAGGTTATAACGACATGTGGGGCATAAAAGCTTATGTGATGTAAATGACGCGCTAAATAACAGTGGTGTGTACATGCGAGTCATGGTATCACGTTGTATAAAATAGTGTCACTGTTTGTCAGACACCTAAAAAAATCCTGTTTACAGTTATGTTGAATTAAAACAGTGTCATTGTTTTTGTACTGTGGTACAACAATGATAAAAATATAAACTGACATTTTTTTCCCCTTTGTTTTTGTTTCATCCCCATAAACACAAACATCTATCAAAGGTTTTTAAGAGCAATATATTGATAATGGCAGTATCGCAATATCGAGATATGTATATGTACTGTGAGCCATGTATTGCGTATGGTATTGTGAGGTATCCTGAGATTCCCAGCCCTATACACTACTGTAAATTAAACTAATGTTGCAAAGAAATTATTATTTTTATTTTTAAAAAAAAATCGATATTAAGGGTTGAAATATCGATATTATATGGAGGTCAAAGTATCGCAATATACTGCTGTATCGATATTTTTCCACACCTCTAGTTTAGACACAAGGGTCAAACGGATGAAGTCCGGCGAATGTCTGTCTGTTTTTCATAGCATGTTTGAAAGGGGCTTCAGTTAAAGACACTCGTTACACAGTGTCATGCTGGCATGCTGCACCACTACACTGAATACTTTGGCGCTTTTCTGAGCCGGAAAACTGATTCATTTCCACTGACGAACAGATGACTAATACCAAACTAAAAATATTTCATACAGGGTCTAGAGATGAAACAAACACATTTGGCCACTAACCTCCAGTAGTTTAAGATTGTCCAGGTCCAGTGAGCTCTCGGAGCCAGCAGCCTCCATCATGTTCAGGTTGTGGAGGCCTTGCTTACCATCTCCTATTAACATACACACACAGTCAAGTCAGTAAATAGCAGGGACAGTCGAAAACTTGAAAAACAAAAGCTACAAACAACATATCTGTGAGCTCACCATGAAATGTCCAAAAAACATTTAAATGGCCTTGCATAATAAATGTCTCTTTTTTCACAGTGTGGCGCCATGGTAACTCACCGTGCATCATGCGGTACCCAAAGAAGGCTGCTACAGCAACCACAGCCATCACGGAAACTGTTGCCAGGGCGATAATTATTGTCTCTTCGCAGCGCAGTGCACGAGTGGCTACAAGGGAGACACATCAAAAACAAAAGTGCAAATCAAAGTGTGACCTGCAATGATGAAGACCATTCCATGCCTCCGACTTGTGAGCAGCCACTATTTACTCAAAGTGAGAATTGAGCGATTTCTTAGGTACACTTGAACATTGTGCTGAACATTGTGTTGATTCATTAATTCAACAGGGCTATGGTCTGGAGCAGCACAATGAAAAACAAGTTTCAGTAATTGCTGCTGAGCAGGAGGCACTGCAGTCTACACACACACCTATCAAACACCAATCAAAAACACCTTTTGAAAGAGTTTTTATGTGCTGGACAGTTTCTGAATTATTTCTATGAACGGAAAACAAACATTATTTTTTGTTTTCTTCTCAAAAGAAAGATCAATAAGTGCTTTCATGGAACAACTTTAAGACAGCCATTAACATTACACATTAGGGGTGTAACAGTAGAGAAAAATTTCGGTTCGGTATGTTTTCGGTACAGGGGTCTTCGGTTCATTTTTGGTACAATGAAAAAGACCAATGAGGGGGTGCTGCTTAACTACCTGTGGGGGGGCAGGACATTTCTACAGACATTGTTCAGTCATTTATGCATTAACAGACACCCCACACATCATGTATTTTGAATGTTCAATGTTCGTTTATGGCAAACACTAATTTACTGAGTGTTCTTGAACGCCTCACAGTATTCCCTCAATGTGAACGTGTTGTAAGTGTAACCTCACGCCATAACAAAGACACGATGAAGGAGTAGAGGAACAACTTCACTGGATTTTGCCAACTTGCATTAAAAAATAAAATCCTCTTTGCTCTAAATAAACCCATGGACTCTTCTGCCACAAAGCTGCAACAAACAGAAAATGAAAGTTAACATGCTTCCAACATTCGACCGGCTTCTGTGCGTCGTGCTGAGAATCTGTCGCTGCAAAACCCTGCATCTTGTTTATTGAATGTTTGTGTCCTTCACATAAGCTACATGTATTCGTTTGGTACACGTCCGAACCAAACCGAAAGCCCCGTACCAAATCGGTTCGGTACAAATGAGTGTACCGTTACATCCCTATCAATACATGGCTAAAAACTCCAGGGTATGCAAGTAAGTTTGTGGACAATCCATCACCAGAAATTAAACGGGGTTTCTGCAGGTATCAGCAAATCTAATTTAATTCTTTACAATGTCCTGCTGAATGTCATTTAAAACAAATGTGATGCCTATGTCCAATATTCCCTCCGCTCTTTTGCCACAGCATGAGCATACTAACAGCACGTTGCATTCCAACAATCCGCTGTTGTGACTTTGTGCACCAGCTATAACAATAGCCAATTACACAGTTACACCTGTCAATCATACTATACTTCCAATCAAAATTAGTAAATGTTTACATAACCAAAATAAATTGTGAATAATTTTTGTCCTTCAGCAATTGTATTTAATTTTTTAATGACTCTGGACATCAAATTCAATACTTTTTAATGCCATTTCAGGCCTTAATTTTCACAGTCTATTTAATGACTTTTAAAGCTTTTTAATGACTTGCAGAAACCCTGTAAAAAAAACCAAAAACATCAATTAAGCCAAACAACCATAAAGAATGGCCAACAGACTGGAAAACCATGTAAGAAGATAGAAGCAGCAGATGTGTGGGAAGTGAATGGAGAGTGAAAAAGAAAAAATATGTAAATAGTGTACAGAGCGAAGTGGACAGATGAAGGTGGTAGCAGCAGTTAGCTGAGGTGGTTGCTGCTTCAGCTGTCAGGCATTTGTGATTAATGAGACACTGCATCAGCTATAAGAGCTTCTCTGGAGAGTAGAGACAAACATACACACAACTTAAATATAACAACACCTGACCTGAACTCCTCTCACAGGCCTCCATTCTATACTGTGCAGGAATAAAAACTAAAGATCCAGCAGCTGCCTCTGTTACATCAGGTAGCACATTGGTGTTGCTGCAAAACACAAGCGTTATCAATAATTGATGGCTTAGAGCGCCTAAGGGCAGCTCTGACTGACGTACTAGCATGAGCGTGCATGTACACCAGCTGGAGGGCATATAGGCAAGAAGGAAACACGCAAACGCACACGTACATACAGAGCCTGACAAGACTCCCTTCAAATGTGAAGGTCAATGAGTTCATAATCCAGAGGAGGGCTGTGCAGGAAGTTGTCTGATAAACAGACACTCCCCGACACACTATAAATGTCCAGAAAATTACCAATTACTACCACCAACAAGCTGAACAGTGTACGATTTTAGCATCAAAGTTGGACAACAGTCACATTGAAGATCATGCAGCGTGAAGTAAAGAAAATTACAAAAAACTGGACCGTTCATCCTACAACTTTACTTTTGCAGCCTGACTAGAGCTGTACAATATATTGTTTGAGCATCGTCATCGCAACGTGTGCACAATAGTCACATTGCAGGTCCTGTAATGTAGGAGGTAAATGAACTCAACTTGTTTTCATCTAATTTCGAGGGTACCTGACACAGTTGTGGGTAACATTGAAAAATGAGCAAAGAACAAGAGAAAATCACTTAAAACAAAGATATCGCTGAAATATCGCTGAAAATGAAGAAAATTATGGAAAACAAAGAAAATCTGAAAAAAAATCTGAAAAGACAGAAGAAAATCCCAGAAAACGAAGAAGAATATCATCGAAAATTAAGAAAATCCAAGAAAACAAAGAAAATCAGAAAAAATGAAAAAAATCTGAGAAAACAGAAGAAAATCACCAAAAACAAAGAAGAAAATCACCAAAAACAAAAAACAATTACTGAAAACGAAGAAGAAAATTACTGAAAATGAAGAAAATTGCAAAATATATTGCCGGGTTAAAAAAAATGCAATGTCATTTTTTTCCTCCAATACTGTGCAGCCTTAACCCTGACAGTGAAAGGAAAAACATGGTACAACCAGTTGTATGATAGTAGCACTACATAAAGGATGCTTCACACAAAATTAAAAAAAAAAAAAAAATTGTATGGGTCTGTAGTTATTCTCCCAACAGGATCACTCCAGTTTTTAGAAAATGATTATTTCTTTCCAAATAAAGCTGTTCAAAACATCTGCTGAAAAGGTCTGGATTTAAATAATTTTTTGAAGAACATGTGATGGGATTTTCACAGCACCTTAATGTTTTTGAACAACTAAGCTGAAATAACCAAAAAAGCTGAGTGTTCCCTACTACTCTGGAGAGAAACGCTACTATATTATTTATTGAATATTGAATAATTAGTGTTTTTTCTGAAAATAATCTAATATTCATGTTTTGTGAAACTGGAAATTTTGTAGAGAAGACATTCAGACTTGCTCCGTATTTCTTCTTTTAATATTAGAATGTAGGTGTAAAAGTACGCAGAAATTCAAATAGTCAAATAACAACACAAGTCCTTCATAGCATCTGTCAGTGATTCCCGCCTTTTTTCCATGACCTCATTTTAACATCACAAATTTCTGACGACCCCAGACATTCAAAACAGAGAAATGTTTTTGCTAAAACTAATTTGTTTGGGATCGTATAATAATTTGCTATACTATGTTGCAAATAAACATTCATTTTAGGCAGATTTAGTCTATATAATGTATATTATTATGGATGGGGGCAGGAAAGCCAGGTGTAGAGTACTGCACAAAGTGACAATTTTATTTTCCTTGGTCAGGATATGTACAGTCAATGGAGCTGGTATTTACAAGAATGAACATTAACCCTTTAACTGCCCCACCAAGAAAAACCTGATGAAAAACCTTGTCTGCATTTTTTAATCCCTCATTCAGGTATAAATTAAGTCATTTCTAGTTTTTTTTCTTTTTTTTTTTAACCATACTTACCAATATTAACTTGGAAAGTGTGACGAAGTTAAGTCTCAACATTTTCATGATACACTACCACTAAATGTTTAATATTTGCAGCAATAGATGAACAGAGGTTTTGATTTTATAACAAATAATTCAATATTTCATATCAGCCTTATTTTTCTACTCTTACCATAAAGACACAAAACAATCAATTGATTGAGGATGTTTTTAATTTTTTTTCTGGTATCAACTAATATAATTATGTTCAGGAAGGTCTCTTATACTATGATATGCCAAAAAAGGATTCACATCTTTCATATCTTCACCAAAAACCATTCAAATGTCTTTGGTGATTTTCATCTTTCTTGGTTCAATTAGTTAAGATAAGTTCGGTACTCCACTTATTGAAATAAAGACTCAAAATGTGCTCAACCATATGGGGTCAAGCAAGCAGTTAAAGGGTTAACTCTTCCCCCGTTGGACACCTACTTGGAATAACCCATATAAATGTTACTAGTTCTACCTATGGAACATTTTGTTTTTCCAGTGTGTTGTTTCTTTTTCCAGTGGCTACAATTATCACTGCTTTGGCAAATTTCGGGAAAAACCAGTGAAAATTTGTTATTATTATACTTTTACTTATTTAAAAAAATAAAACAAAAAATACAACAACAAAATAAATAAAAATGTAAAAAAGTTGTAAATTATTTGAAAAATTAAAAACAAATTTAAAAAAATTAAAATTAAAAATAAGGAAATAAAGAAAATTTGTGTAATTTTACTTAATTAAAAAA
>JAPTGZ010000013.1:18442424-18453143 GCA_029814645.1 Fowleria isostigma
TATATATTTATGTGTGTGTATATATATATATATGTATATATATATACATATATATATATATATATGTATACACATACATATATGAACTTTATTTCATCAACATGGATGCCATGAATACTGCTAGGTTGATGGATTCTATTGTACTACATCATATCACAAAGCAACACATTCATGCCTCCTATGTTGCTCTCTTCGTCACTCTAAAAATGTCACGTATTCACAAAATTTGTGATATAAAAATAGCATTGATAGTGTGTGAAAATACTATAAAACTAATGTATTTCATTTCTTATAATACAATACCATGGCTAATTTTTGGTTTGGTTTAAACACAAAACAGTGGTTATATAGTATACAATTACAGCTAGAAAAAGCATTTGGAAAAGGCTAAAATAAGGAAAAGAGGAAAAACAACACCAAATTTACCACAGGTTTGAAACAGGACATATTCCTACTTTTCTCCACATCCATTCTCAAGGATTGTTATTACTTCATGACATAGTTATGTCACTTTTTACCTACATACATACATTATTCGTACAACTATTTTATATTGACAGTAAGTAACTATAGGTGACATTTGTGATAAAGTTCAGTACTTGAGTGTGTTTGTCCACTGACTTCAGTTGCTCTGTTTTGCCAAGGTTTGAGTTAAGGGGTCACTGGGTGCATTCTGGGGAGCAATCCAGGCTTCATTACATTAATGCCTCTCTGAGGACTGGCTCTAATGTAACCTTCAGAGAATGCTGCTTAGGCTCTTTAACTGAGTCTGAATTTTTAACAGCCTTATGATCATCAGTGCTATTCTGTTAATGAGATTTGGATTTGTTCCCCTTTTATTAGCACACAGAAAACAGGAAGTTAGTAAAAGAACAAAAAATGGAAACCAGTTTTGACTCCCTTATTAGAAGAAGTAGGTTACTTAATCTTATAATATATTATGGATTAGATTTGACTAGTTGCATGGTAAAACAATGAGGATCCAGCAGAGGATCAAGACTATTTTCCTTACAGTTGTGCTCATAAGTTTATATACCCTAGCAGATTTTGTAATTTTTGGTTATTTTTTAGAGAATATGAATGATAATATAAAACCTTTTCCTTCACTCATGGTTAGGGGTTAGGTGAAGCCATTTATCATCAAACAAATGTGTTGTCTCTTTTTAAATCATACTGACAACAGAAACTATCCAAATTACCCTGATCAAAACTTTACATACCCTGGAGGTTTTGGCCCAATAACATACACCCAAATTGACAGACATGAGTTTAAATGGCTATTTAAAGTAACCATCCTCATCTGTGATCTGTGCTTGTAATCAAAGTGTGTGTATTAAAAAGTCAGTGAGTTTCGGGGGTCCTGACAGACACCTGCATGTTCCTTCCAGTGCTGCACTGATGTTTCAGAATCCTGAGTCTTGGAGAAAGCAAAATAATTATCAAAGGATCTGTGGGAGATGGTCATTGAACTGTATAAAGCATTAAAATGACCAAAAAAAAGATATCCAAGGAGTTGAAAATGTTATTCAGCAGTGTTCAAACTCTAATAAAGTATTGGAAAATGAGGAGCTCTGTTGAAACCAAGCCACAGTCAGGTAGACCAACAAAGATTTCAGCCACAACTGCCAGGAAAATTGTTCGGGACGCAAAGAAGAATCCACACATAGCTTCAGCTGACATACAGGAGTCTCTGAAAAAAAGTGGTGTGGCTGTTTTAACATGTAGGAGGCATTTGAATAAAAATGGGCTGCATGGTTAAGTAGTGTGGTGTGTAGTGTGTAGTGGTCAGAAGTAAGCCTTTACTATGCCAGTGCCACAAAGCAGCCCACATACAATACAACAAACCACACAGAGACAAGAACCAAACCCTCTGGAACAAGGTTATTTGGAGTAATGAGACCAAAATTGAATTTTTTGTCCACAACCATAAACACTACAGTTGGAGAGGTGTCAAGAAGTTTCACCATTCCTACTGTGAAATACAGAGGTGGATCATTCATGTTTTGGGGATGTGTGAGCTACAAAGGCACAGAGAACTTGGTCAAAATTGATAGTAAAATGAATGCAGCATGATATTAGAAAATACTGGACGGAAAACCTGCACTCATCAACCGGGAAGCTATGCATAGGATGGTCTTGGATGTTCCAAAATGACAATGACCCAAAACACAAGGCCAAGTCGACCTGTCATACAGTAGCAGAAAAAAATGAAGGTTCTGGAGTGTCCACCTCAGTCTCCTGACCTCAATATCACTGAGCCACTTTGAGGAGGATTCAAACATGCAGTTCATATAAGAAAACCAAGAATTTAAAGAAGCTGGAGGCTTTTTCCAAGAAGAATGGGCAGCTTTACCACCTGAGAGAGTAAAGTGCCTTATTCGCCATTACCACAAAAGAGTTGAAGCTGGCATTGATGTCATATTGTAAGTGGACGTGGCTGAGGATTTAGAGCAAGTCATCCAATAACTGAAAGGTTGGCGGTTCGGTCTGTCCTAGTCATGTGCTGTTGTGTCCTTGGGCAAGGCACTTCACCCACCTTCCCTCCAGTGCGGCTACTCACACTGGTGTATGAAGGCGTGTGAATGTTCGGTACTGGTTCATGGACTGGCAGCCATGCTTCCGTCAGTGTGCCCCAGGGCGGCTGTGGCTACACATGGAGTTTACCACCATCAGAGTGTGCATGTGTGAGTGAATGAATAATGGATCCATTGAACACACCTTGAGTATGCCTTAGTAGAAAAGCACTATATAAATCTAATCCAGTATTATTCTTATTCTTATTCTTATTCTTATTCTTATTCTTATTCTTATTCTTATTCTTATTCTTATTCTTATGTTAAAGGGGCCAATACAGAATATTAACGACTAGGGTATGTAAACTTCTGATCGGGGTCATTTGGATGGTTTCTGTTGTCATTATGAATTAAAAATGGCAAACACATTTGTTTGATAATAAATGGCTTCACCTAACCCATAACCATGAGTGAAAGAAATTTTTTTGTATTATCATTCATATTCATTAAAATGGCCAAAAAAAATCCCAAACTCTACTAGGGTATGTAAACTTATGAGCACAACTTTATTTGATTTTTCAAGTGAGACAACCTCTCAGTTTAACAATTGTTGATATCAACTGATTGTGTTTTTATTGCTTGCAGTAAGCACAATAAATTTTGTTTCCTTCAATTAAATTTTATTCTAATTTAAAGAAGTCTATCTGAGCAATTACTTATCCTATTTGCAGATGCTTAGGACAAGACAGTTCACAGAATGAATATTTAGCTTCATCCTTGTATTGCAGTGTAGATTTTACAGAACTGTTTTTCTTAGCTTTCAATACAACTTGTCTCTGTGTTACTCATTCTGCTGCATCATCCACTTAAAAGTAGGTGAGTGTGTCAACCTCTGATGAAATATTTACATCAACCACCCGAGAGACGCAGCAAAATCCAGAGATTTTAAATTGGCCGTACAGCTCGCATCCTCATCTCTGGAGAAAGAAAGGGGGGAGAGAGAGAGAGAGAGAAAGAGAGAGAGGGAGAGAGACAGAGAGAGGGAGAGGGAGGATGTTTTGACATTAATGAGATGATTTGCGGAGGGTTTGTGCTGGCTGTCCATTGTATGACGCATCATACTTGATGATGGTCATGGATCAGGAGCTGTGAAATCATCCCCATGTAATTTCATTGTCAGTGTGAGAAAGAGGGAAAACATTGTCTGCAGCTGCCAGCTTGTGTATGAGCGTGTGGGTGAGTTTGTGTGTGTGTCTTGCTGGTAACAGTCTGCTTTTACTGTTGACAAAGAGTGCAGAGTCAGAGAAATGACTAAGCTGCCGAAGAGGGAGGGAGAAAGGACGCGAATGAGGAAGGAAAAGAGAAGTGAAAGTGACAGCCATGAGTGATGGAGTGATGAGATGGCAAAGCTTGGGAGAAGAGGGAGCGAGGAGGCAAAAGCAGTGAAGAAGCCAGAGGAAGAGGAGGAAGAAGAGTCAGGGGAGGGTGAGAGATAGCGAGAGCAGCAGAGCATCTTTATCCCTCCAAGCAGAAGCAGAAAAGGAAGAGGAGTCGGGGAGCTGACGCCCTGCTCCAGCTGAATGAAACCGGGCTTCTCTCATCCCTAGTCCGTCTACTCCCACCGGGATACGACTCGCACTTGGGCTGAGGTTCTGCTTTCAAATATTCTTTTGCATCTTAAGCGGAAAAAATCTGGGTTCCTCCTCATCTGTGGAAGATGAAATGATCCCAAAATCCTGAAAGAGGTGTTTAGGAATCGGTGGATGTTTAAAAAGGGGTCAAGTTTTGAGAGTTTCTATTGACTGGTTTGCTGCCCATGCCAGGAGAGGTTATAAATAAGTTCACCGTCATAGATTGTGGACCTGCATGGTGGTGCTGAGGTCCGGTGGCACCATGGGATGCACCACCAGTGTAGTTCTGCTGGAGGGGCTCCGCTCCATCCTTGAGAGGAACTGTGGATACATCAAGGGGGTGGTGGAGCTCGGAGCTTTGGAGGAGGAGGAGGAGATACTGAGTCTGAGGGGGTCTCAAGTCTGGATACCCACCACTGCACTGGTAATCCCAAATCTTACCTTTTTAATGCTAATTTCCCATCTTTCATTCATTCATTTATATATTGGTTTTGAGCAGAAAAAGACAAAACAAAACCATTTAAAGTGTAAAAAAAATTTGATAACAGGATAAATATATTAATAAATAAAAATAATCAAGACAATATAGCAAATGCCATGTAGACTAGTAATATCAAAACAAATTCAAAATGTACTGCTCAAAAAGCAAAATCTTTGATCACATTTCAAGATAGACTGTCCATATGCAAATATTAGGGTACAGGTTCAGATTTGTTTTGTTTTTTTTACCTTAACTTGAATGTTTAGTTTCAAATAAAATCTCATTTAATTGGATGTCAACCAACAAATTAATTCAAACCTCAGACTTTAAAAGTACCATTTTTTTTTCTATCAAGAAAGAAATCACAGATACTGACCTATCTTCTTCTCTGTTTATGCTTCTTTGTATTTCAGTGAATTCACAAGCAGTAATTACTGTAGGCTGTTTTTCCACACAGGCTATGGTGATTTTTTGGGGGGGAAGAATTGAAGCATAGTAAAAACTGAATAATTCACATACAGAGTAGAGATACGTGGGATTAAACATGAGCTACTGCACAGATCAGCAGAATTTTGACTAATAATCTCACTAATAGTTTCCCCGAGGAACTAGATTTAGAGTGCAGTTTTCTGGTGCAACCCATCAAAGGCTTAACATTTGTCGCAGAGTTTATGCAATCTCACTTAAAGTAAAATCTGGGTCTCTTTCTCTTTCTCAGTTTTATCCACATTGTAAGCTGTGTTGTTGTTCCACTTAGATTTATGCACTGATACATTAAGCTACTTTCCTCAAGTTAGCTCCATTAGTGTGTATTAAATCAAAGTCATTTAATGGACAATCAATAGCAAGGGGTTTAAGTAGGATTGCTAGAGCAAGTAAAAAGATGTTCACTGAACCTTTCAGTCCATTCACAGTGTTTACTTTGCAGTCATTAAACAGCTTTTGACCACTCAGAGCCATTCCCATAAAGAAATTAAAACCTATTATTATTAGATTACCATCAAAATTACAGCTATTAATAGATTGGAAAACCCACAAAAGGAAATATAATCCTCATATTGCATATTAGTCCTGCCTTTTGTCCATCACAAGAACAGATCCTAGCAGTCTGAATGAGTCTCTTGAGTGTTTTGTATCATTGGGTTTCTATGGATTAGTCCATGCAGGGACTTTTCAGAGCTATTCGCTCCTGAGCTGAGCTCTCAGCACCTCCAAGATCTCTGACGTCATCTAGACATAGGGAACTCCCCTCTCGCATATCGTCTTTAACTTTTCCCATATGTTTTCCCTCTGTACTACCTGGAGCTATAGTAACTTAATGTTGACCACACAACCAAACACTGGTCCCCCCTTTACGATTATAGGGCATTTTTGATTTGTTTTCGAGCTTATGCTGTAGGTTTATTTCTGATAAGGAGACTAAATTTCATGCGTGTTTATGTGGAGCATGTGTGTCTTTTCAGGCTACACCCTCACACTTTGTCTCAGCGGGGCGCCTGTAGCAATGGTTGTGCTCCCAAACATTACGTCAACCTGCCCTTATGCAATTCTCCACTGACTCTCTAGTGACACTCTGCATATATATGCTTGTGTATGTGCTCATAAGCCTCTTGGGAAGGGTGTGGAAGTCTGCATGTCCTAATGGGTTCAAGCTGTGTGAAAACAAACGGAGACCATCCCTCTCCTGTTTTTTCTTTCTCTCTGACAACTTTTTTTGTTACGTCAAGCTCTTACGCAGATGGTCTTGTAAACTAATTTGCACCCCCCTTTGCAAACTCCCATACACCAGCAGTTCCCTCGTGCTGTTTCTGGCATAGCCCCAGCGATTAGCAACCAGCTCTAGGAAGCATGATGGCATGAGTGCACTCCAGTGATGTGGGTGAATGAAGCAGGATGACCTCAGCGCAGCCAGGGCTTTGACAAGAGGTTGATTATCACGCTGAGCTGGTGACGCTGGCACTGAGGCGTCCGCAGGACGACAGGGACGCAGTACAGTGCAGTCAGCAGTCTAGATGACTGACAGAGGTTTGTGTAATAAACTAAACCCTTTAGGTTTTCATCTTTAAAACTAAGGACTTGCATATTTTCACAGTTTGAATTTATAAGGGTGGGAATCGGTGAGTCAAATTAAACGTAGTGATACACAATACTTTGAAAAATCCTCCATGGCTGTCTTTTACAAACTTATGCAATTCTTAATGCAAGTAGAAGAGTAGCACTTCTCTGGAAGAGTTTAATAAACTTGAGGTCATTGGAAATTTAGAGGAGAAACTTCAGTCATAAAAGACGTAACAAAATGAAAATGATGCAACAAGATGAAATCTACATAAAAGCCACAACAAGCTGCAAATGACATAAAAGATACAACAAGAGAAAAATTTACCTCAACCAGATGAAAAACAATGTGATAAGCAGATAGTGTTTTGACTGTCAGTCATGTGTCTTTGTGTACATTAGCGTTTAATATCTTTGTTTTATGTGTAAAAGGCGATGATGGTTTCACGACCTCGGTAACCTTTCTTTTAAGTGTTAGAGATGGTTTTTGTAATTTTTTCTGTCCATGTTTGACATGTCCATTTGTTTGACATTGCAGAATCCTATTGTTATTTGAACTTTTTTTTTTTGGTGCCAGATGTACAAAAGACATTTGGGTCTGAAGTTGAAAAGAAAATATTTTATGATACATCAAGACAAAAATTGCATTATTTTAAAAATCACTGAAAACAAAGCTTTTTAGCAGCAACATATTTGAGAAAGTGATAGTTACAATGTTTTTTTTTTATGTGGTAACAAGTTTTAAAGGTTATCACATGCTTCTACAAATAAGTAAACTCAAGGAAAAGTTATTATTATGATGCTTACATTTTTGGAGGTCTTGAAGCAAAATGTGATCAGTGTGGTAAACCATTCACTTGGCAAACAACAAGAGAGTTGAAAACCACCCATCCTGCACCAATAATACTTGTAGCTCATAAAAAAAAACCATAAAAGCCTCCATCCTTCACTGATAATGTAACGTCACTGCCACCACATCAGTGTAATCCTGCAACTGCATTCACAAATGACAACTTCAGAACTTCAGAGTACGATGACATGATATATCGCATGCTTTGTTCCAGTTCTGTTGAATTATTCATGTGTTGGTTTATTGGTTGGATGATAGACTTCTAAATGTCATCTTGGCTAAAATTCTAACAGTCACTTTTTTTTTTTTTTTTTTTGCAGCCTTATGCACTCAGCTTCAGTATAATATTTATTTACTGGGGCTTTTTCCATCTCCACTCATAGATGCCCTGTAGGAGAAGTAAAACAATGTCATTGCGTAGCCTCTGTGCACTTTCCTGTTTTATATTAAAAAAAAAAGCTATTTCTCTGAATGGTGCATTTCACCGAGTCTCTTTGAAGTGAGTACAGTTAAAACAAGTTATGCAAATTATGCGGGGTGCCTCACACATCAGAGAACCCTGCAGTACAAACCTAAAATTCACACACATGCACACACCCATGCCCGCTGTCTGTGATGACAGTCAAACTGGAACGGAGGGATGAAGGCCTTTGAAGACTTCCTGACCCGTGACATGTTGCCCACTCGCTGACATTCAACTCCTATCACTCTCACTCTGTGCAAGCTTGAACTTGTCATCCTGTAGCAATTATTGGAGGTTTATTAATTATGCTTTCTGAGTCTGAACGGTTCACTGTAGAGCTGCACAATATATTGTTTGAAGATCGTCATTGCAATATACATGTGCACAATAGTCACATCGCAAATCCTAAAACGCAGGTGGCAAATTAACTCAATATGTTCACATCTAATTTTAAGGATACCTGACACACACATTGTACACAGCCATACACCAATTGCAATAGTTCAGTTTGGTGAAGCAGACCACACCCCTGTACATGGAGTGAGTTGCTGGTAATAACATTGAAAAATGAATGATGAACAAGAGAAAATCACCGAAAATGAGGAAGAAAATCACCAAAAATGAAGAAAATCACCCAAAACAAAAGATAATCATCAAAAATGAAGAAAAAAAAATCACTGAAAACGAAGGGGAAAAAAATCACCAAAAACACTGACGAAAATCACCAAAAACAAAAGATAATCATCCAAAATGAAGAAAAAAAATCACTCTAAACAAAAAGGAAAAATCATCGAAAACAAAGGGGGGGGAGGATCAACAGACGAAAATCACCAATAACAAAGAAAATCACAGAAAACAAAGAAAATCACCGAAAATGAAGAATAACAACACAGAAAATGAAGAAAATCACAGAAAGCAAAGAAAAAAATCCCAGAGAATGAAGAAAAAAATCCCAGAGAATGAAGAAAAAAAATCACAATATATATCGCAGGGTTAAAAAAAATTGCAATGTCAGTATTTTTTCCAATATTGTGCATCCCTGGTTCAAGGTTCCTAGTTGACTTGTAAACATCAGTGTGGTTGGGGTGAGTAAAAAAGCATAAAGGAGCAAAATCGTAAAGGAGAGAAAACTCCAAAATAAGGATTAGCATATATTTACCCACTGAAAACTTAAAATGTCATCGTTGTGAAATATATGATCCAATAGAAAACAGCTGAGCCACGGCGCCTCCGTTGCTGAGATTAAAGGCGAGTGCTTCTCCTCAAGAGTATGCTGACTGGATGGAGAGACAAGGGGCAACTCATACTCTTCCTGAAAAAGCAGGAGGGAGTCTGTCTGTGCACGTATGTGTGTGTTGTAGCTCAAAGCCGGATGAGGGGAAGTGTGTTGTAACAGACCCTGCTGTGGGTGCCTGCTGCAGCGGATACAGCCAAGGAGCTGTTCAAAGCAATGAAAATATCAGTGGAGTAGAACTTTATCAAAAAGATAATCAAGTCTCTCTGCAGAAGTTATTTTTATTAATGTTTTTATTAATCTTTTACCTTTGATATGTTTTTTTTTCCCTTTTCTGACCATTTGTGTTTGAGGACATACGTAGTGTTTTGGAGTAATTAGCAGCATTTAATGGAGTTGTGTAATGAAATTGCATAATAAATGTAACTAATAAGTTAATAAGTAGTTACTGACACAATATTGGCATACCTAGATCTCACCAAATGGAGCAAACCCCAGATCACAACACTGCCCCCAGATGTTTGTACTGTAGGTACCTGGCATGATGGACAGTGTTTTGCTAGTTGCTGAAAAAAAAAGTAACTAGTTATATTACTAGTTACTTCATTCAAAAAATAACTCGGTTACTTTGTTGATTACTTACACCAAAAAGTAATGCGTTACCATTAGATGAAATTTTTGCATTACTTTTTAAAAGAACATTCTTAAAAATACACCCAATGGTGTCCTTAAGCTTGGCTTCCATTTGAGAATACTTCTTATCCAAGTGCCGGTAGTTGTAAACATTTTTCGTCCATTTGCTGTGTGCCGCTTGGACATGTTATTAAACCAATTTGTTCTTGAAAGCCGGTGATTCCACAGTAGAAACTGACTGCATATTATCAACAATAAAACATGTGGTGGACTTGTTGATCTGTCTCTGGCTACCAGTCCTGTCAGAATCTAACCACTGTTGTTTGGGTGGCAACACTTGCCTCATTTCCCATGTTAGATGATGACGACAGATGTCAGTTAGCCTCAGCTAGCTTTGTGGATAAGTTGCTATTTGTCGCAGTAGACAGGAGCTTTAAGCCAGAAACACTTGACTAGAATGTTCATCTCTTTGTGCTTGACTAATGTGAAATAGTGAGTGTATTTCCACATTGAGAAACTGGTCTTGCTCTTACTTTGATTCGCCATGACTACAAGTCATAAAAAACATCAACACCCACAATGCATCACCACTGTAAACAGGAAGTAGTGTGCTGCTTCCTCTTCATCCTCATTTTCAGCAGGCTAGATGCTTACATACCAAAATTGCTCAAATTAGCTAGTAACCAATAAAAGCACCATATGGTAATGGAGTTACTTTATTTAAAGTGTAACACGTTACAGTATTAGTTACTGATAAAAGTAACGGCGTTACAGTAACGTGTTACAGTAAACCCTTGTTTTTCGCAGGGGTTACGTTCCAAAAAGAACCCGTGATAGGCAAAATCCGTGAAGTAGAAAC
>JAPTGZ010000013.1:18707736-18724225 GCA_029814645.1 Fowleria isostigma
TTTTTATCATTATTTTACCAGAGTACAAAAACAATGACACTGTTTTTATTCAACATAACTGTGAACAGGATTTTTTTCAGGTGTCTGACAGTGACACTATTTTAAACGACTTGATACCATGACTCGCATGTACACACCACGGTTAATTAGTGCGCTATCTACATCACATAAGCTTTCATGCCCCACATGCTGTTATAACCTCCTGTCAAATCTGAATGACGCTCAAATACGGTCACTGAGGGTTTAATTGAGCGGACTTTACCTTCCATTAAATGACTTTTAATAACATGCTAACGGTGGACGATGTGAACATATTGTAATACCCCGGAGAGTTTCACACAAGGAAGAGGCCAGGAATGATGTTCAGAAGGTCTTCTTTAATGAACTTCTCAGGGCTGGACAACTGCTCATACAGACATACATGACGGTCCCTCTCTCTCACGTACACGCTTCACTCCCGACTCACTCCAACTTCCTCCTTCCTGTATGACGTATGTAACCACACCCCCTAACTCACTCCTAGACACGAACCAAAATAGCAAACCAAATAACAGAACACAAAGAACATAAATAACCTGCTATGACAGGTTATCACAATATTGTAACGTCCAGCCGGACAGAAAAAGAAGGAGCTAGGGGTTCTCCAGCAACCACCCACTTTAATTACTAACACGGTTACGGCCGAGTTTGTAAATAAGCCGCCAGGTAATTTGTCGGTCGTACAGGGGACAAAGAACCGGCTCCCTCCCTTTCTCATCCATGTGGGCCTCGTACGTCCACACACACTCATCCTTAAACCATCAGTATCACATCTGTCCTGAACAGGAACAACTAGAAACCATTCTAACAGCAAGAACTAAGGGGTCGCTACAATAGAACACATCAATCTTTTAGTTTAACTTTACTGATCATATATTAGCATCAACATTAGCGCCGTCGTATGTTCTCCTTCTTCTGTGACTTCCGCCCGATTTTTAGACATTCGCGTGAGGAGCGCCCCCTGGAGGACATGTAAAACACTGACTCCACTCAGTGAGGAGGAAGAAAGGCATTTATAGCAGCTATATTTGAATAACAATAGTCTTTTTTAAAAAATCGATACATGGCGAGCGTGAATCGATAATCTATTTTAAGATTAAATATTGCGATATATCGCATATCGGTATTTTGTCACACTCCTAATTATAATTACTCTCTCTTAATTTAAAATCTCAAATAGTATTTGGAACAATATTATTTTTTAGCTTTATAAATTATCTCTAATATTTTAAGATTTATAATATCTTGCACTTTTAAGGTTTTAAGTTGAATAAATAATTAGCTGCTTCAAAAATCCTACTTATATTAATTATTAATATATATAAAATAAAAATTATTAAGATAACTTACTATAATAATCAACCCATTTCTTTATCTATACCAATTCTTTTTCTGTTTCTCTTAACAACTCAAATATATCTTTTCCACTACAAAATAAATTTGCATCATCTGCAAACTTAATACATTTCAGCATATTTGATAGAGAAAAAAATTTCATTTATATAAAGTGTAATTAATTTTGGTCCCAACACCAAGCCTTGTGTAAAACCGCATATCACATTCTCAAACTGAGATTCAGTATTTGTTGTTGTTCCAGAATAAAGGTGAAATACTCCCAGAAAACAAAGTGCTGTGTAAAAGGGGCTTTTGAGAGAAGCATTTACACAAATTACAAACCAGACTAAGCGGTAGCTGTGACATTTCAACCAAAAACCTTCATAAAAACTATAACTTTCTCAGCAACTCTTCTGCTTAATACATGACTCTGCGTTGTGGTCTACCTTGTCCTTCTTGTCCTGCCGGGCGTAGGGGAAGCAGGGGATGACGGCGGTGACGCGGGATGATGAGGCGATCTTGCAGGCGTTGATCATGATGAGCAGCTCCATGAGGTTGTCATTGATTTCACCACAGCCACTTTGCACGATGTACACGTCCTCACCACGCACACTTTCCCCAATCTCTACACTGTCGAGACAGGACACAAACAGTTGCAGTACATGTTGTATCAAAGGCCCCAAACTGAAACACTTCAGTCCAAACGAGTGCACCGTTACACCCCTAATTCACACGAATCAAAACCTTTTTGTACATAAACAAAAATAACCTTGAGTTAAATATTGTATGTTTTCATATTCTTTGCTAATACACAGAAGAAGCCATCAGAAAAACATGAGTAAAAACAGCATCAAGTCTGATAATAGTCGATATCAATTTCAACAAAGGAATTGCCTGTTAGGCAGTGATGACTCCATTTTAAAGGTATTCAGTATATTATCCTTCCATCCCTGACTTACATAAAACGTGTAGAATCGTATATATGAATGACTGAGCAACTTTTGACAGTGAGGAACAAGTTAGGGCCGAGTCCCTCCACTCGTCTGAACTACCAATCAGATTCTTTCTTGTCTTGAAGCCCAAAGCAGACAGCACAAGTGTGAAACATTCCTGCACCCAGTCATGTGATTGGCTGATGCATTTAGTGGTTACAGGTGAGAAGTAACACATATTAATCAGCAGAAACTAAACTGTTCGACAAGCAAAGATAACGGGCACCGTTCAGATGCGAGCGGTTTGCTCAGGCAGAAAGGACGGACCAACACCAGGACCTCCAGCAAAGCATTTCCTGCCACTAATGCTAAAATTAAAAGAGGAGTCAAGGGGTGCAGTATGGCACAGGAACAAACAAGTGACTTTCCCAACAGGAGGCAAGTCTTTCCTTTCTCCCTGTATTCTGAAATACACAAAGGTTAGACACTTTGTCAAAGTCCTTGAAAGAAATGTATGGCTGTGTTTGTTAAATATGTAATCACTAAAGCAATTTTGTTTAAGAATATTACAAGGGAGTGACAATAAATTGTTTTTTTTTAATCTTCACAATTAAGTCTGAAAAATGTCATCATAGATGCAAATGTAGAGTAAAAATTAGGTTTTATGTGATAGATTAGCATAAAAGACATTATGGAGTGACCATATATCTTCATTTGGATACTAGTGCATGCCAATAAAAACCAAGGTAAGATTATCTGAAACTGTCAGAACTGAAACAAAGTTTGGCTTTCTGATAAATTTGGATCAATACATTTTACAAATTGACAACAAGCTCTTTATTTGCACATTTCTTCTTGTCCAAACAAACAAAATTGCTTTGTACTTTTTTGTATTCCCATCAATAGTTAATCTACTATGACCACTTTGGTGACAGACCTCAGCTGAGAAAACCTGTACTGTGAGAAGAGCTGCACATACCAAAGTGTTCTGACATCACTGTGTGTGTGGATGAGAAAATAATCTTTGTTTTGCACTTTGTGTCACCCAACAGCTGCGTTCCCTAGAGAGAAACCTCAGATAATCAAAGTTTTCCCTGGCTTTTAGAGTTGTGGGTGGATGATGGGGTCAAGACACCTTTCTAAGCCCTGGTCCTGTTTTAGTCAGGAAGTGTAAGTCTTGCAATGCACTCTTTACTGCTCATGTAAGGGAAGGATTACAAAAAGACAACATACGCTGTTGAGCGAATGCTTTTATCTGGAGTGCATTAGAGTAGAGGGAAAGCATCAGTGAGTGGGCCCAGTGGGAATAAATCCCACTCTGACAATGTTACCACAGTGCACAGTGATCCACAAGATGACATTAATGTGGTACATGGCTTCTCATTACTGACTCAGAGAATAAAATGCACTCCATAGGAGCTGATCTGAGAGGAAGAGTCTGGTTAATGGTGCTGTTTAAAGCCACTGGACAGAGTGGTGACAAACTCATGTCACCATAGGAAAACAAACAGGCCAGCATGAAGCCCATAGGTCAGCCTGCAAAAAGGTATGTGACCTGAGAGGACCTCTGCTCAAGGCCAAATCCCAACAGTCATAAAAAGTGCTTTCTGATGTCAGTATTAACAAAGTCACTGGTAACTAGTGTGCGCCCACTGATTACACACACACTGTCTGCTTGAAATGAGCCCAAATTCAGTGCATGTGATTGAACCAGTGACTTCATTAAGATACATTGTGAACAGGCAGCTGGGAGGCCACCTAAGTTAACTCTTCACTATGTTACACCCTCAGGCCAAAAGTAAGATCTAAAGCATTTCCTTACTAGTCTGGTATGGTTCAGGTTGTTGTGTTAATGCCAAATGCCATATAATCTTTTGCATTTGTACAACTAGTGTATTATGGCTCACTGTTAGCATGCTGCATTAATCCATCTTAAATGACAGCAAGCTAGCACACATCCATTCCTGTACACACTGTTCCCGAGTTCATTCTGCTTTGGATGTTAAAAGCAAATGTAACTGCAAGTTGACAGCTTAATAAAGTGTACCAATCTGTGCATCGATTTTGGAATCATTACAGCATAACTCAACGAGGTAACGGTGTCCATCTAAATGCTTAACTAACGTACATAACCTGCGCAAAATTGCTCATCGGGTAACAATCCGTTATAAATAACATTTTCCAGCTGAGATTAAATATTTTACAGGAGCAAAACTCGAGCTGATACATTTTTTTGTTACGTGTATGTTTTACAGGACTTTAACTGGGGTAGATATTTTACTAAAAGACTTTGAAACAAAATTGTGGCTCGTATGCCCCCTCTAAGACACCACTGCACTGAAAACTAGCATGATACGCAACTAACTATACATGTGGTTGCGTAATTCCACAACTACACTGAAGGGGTTTGTTGGGTTGTTTTCATGTTTATACACACAAGGCCTCTGAAATAAATAACAACTCGACGGAAATATGTCACTATATGTGACAATAGCAGTGTCTGAAAATGAGCGCAGGTGCGTTAGCTTGCTAGCCTGCTGTGTTTACATGTGGCTAACAAGTCACGTGTACCACCACCGCTCAGCCCGCTGAATAGTAAACTATTGTTAGCTTCAAGCTAACTTACCCACATGGTTTACGTGGAAAAGCTATCCGCTACTCAATAAACCCAGCGTTACCACCATCACAAACACGACATGAATACACCTTATATATAAAAACGAAATGCACTCGCCATGTTTCCTGGTTGCTGAATTTCTTGGTGATCACTTTGCCCAGCTCCAGCCCCAGTCGATCAGCCACTTTCTGGGACAAGTCGTGGTGAGAGCTCCCGCTGAAAAGCACGATGTTCGGCATGTCTGGAAACGAAACGGCGCAGTGTGCTCGAAAAAATAAAAGCAGAGAAAAAGTAATCGCAGGTTTTCCCCCACTGAAGGGTTGTGAAAATGAAGAAATGAGCTTGTTAGTGTTGCAGCCTTGGCATTGCACTGGCGTAGGACTTGGACCGACGGCGGAGAGGAAATATCAGGTCAGTGTTTGCGTGGTGAAGGAAGTGCCTTCCCCTCATTGGACAGAGCACAAGACCACTCACACATGATCACTTATTATTCTGCTTACTAAACGCGCAAATCATTTGATAAGGTTAACAAAAAAAATATAAATAAAAACAAAAACAGCAGCATCTTACAAATTTACAGATGCCTCAAGAATCCAATATTGTGCAATGATTTTCAATGATTTAATGTCCACAGAAAAAAAAGTTTATTTTTCAATTATGTTTAGTAGAGCCATTCTCAGTGTTCTTTTCATTATTTTTGTGTATTTTTGCGTGTACAATGCACATTAATCCGTATTATGCAGATGGACCAGATGTGCCAAGTATCTCATTCGAATTATGGGGGGATTTATTTGCTCTGATGAATTTTTTGTTGTTCTATGGAGAGAAAAAAAGTGCATTTTTGTAAACCTTTGTCATGACGTTATTTGAGAAATGGCTCAAAACTAACAAATACAACACACATTTCCATATTTTATGTTAATGCTTTAATAACTTTTTATTATTATTATTATTATTATTATTATTGTTCTATTTCATTGTCTTCTCCAGAACAGTCAAGAAATGTGTTTTATATTTTTTCCTATTCAGATGCTGTGCTTATTAAGTCTTATAATATGGTGAGATTCCTGTATGTAATAATTTTATGTATGTAAAATGTTGCATATAATGTACCATATTCGAGGTGTAAAAAATAAAAAGAAACACCTGAACTAAAGTTGCAGCAGGTCTAGTTGACCATGTGTGACAGTGAAAGGCTTGCACAGGTTTTTATTGTGTTTTCTCAAATGGTATTGGAGATACTTTAGATCTGATTGTTTCTAAAGGTTATGGTCAAACATTTTGCGTTTGATGTATTTTTCGTTATTGGAGACAGAGAGGTTGTTAAAAATGGAAGAAATTTTTTTCTTTTTAGGTATAATTTCTTTATCCATATTGTTCCTTGATCCAGTGTTGAATATTTTTACCAAATTTTCAAAATATGGATATTACACCTTTCTGAACATCACTTTGTCATTGTCTAGTGGGGACTTGTGGTATAGAATAATGTGTTATGCATACTGTGTACACACAATGTTTTGCAACCAATTGATGCATATTACTCCATGTATATATACATATGTATATACACACATATATACATATATATGTGTATATATATGTGCATATATATATATATATATATATAGTTGTTCTACCAATGTGCATTTTGCAATGGATAATTCTCTGTGTATATTCCTTATGTTTCATTCTCTCCCCATAAAATCCCCTATATATAGTTTTATTTGCACGTTCTCCATGTCTATTTTTTTTTTTATTTGTATAGTTCCATATGTACATTCTTCATGTATAGTTCTGGATGTATAATTTTTTTATGTAGATTCTTCATGAAAAATTTTTGTTGTGTATATTTGTGCATATGGTATTTAGGGAGCTAAGCCACAAGGCGAAGCTCTTGATTTACTGGTTGATCTATGTTCCATCCATCACCTATGGCCATGAGCTCTGGGTCACGACCCAAAGAATGAGGTCGGAAGTACAAGCGGCCAAAATGAGTTTCCTCCACTGGGTGGCCGGCCTCAGCCTTAGAGATAGGGTGAGGAGTCGGGACATCTGGGAGGGACTCGGAGTAGAGCCGCTGCTCCTCCACATTGAAAGGAGCCAGCTGAGGTGGTTCAGGTATCTGGTGAGGATGCCTCCTGGACACCTCCTTAGGGAGGTGTTTCAGGCATGTCCAACCGGAAGTTGACCTCGGGGCCGAGCCAGGACACCCTGGAGGAATTATATCTCTCGGCTGGCCTGGAAACGCCTCGGGATTCCCCCAGAGGAGCTGGTAGAAGTGGCTGGGGAGAGGACTGTCTGGGCTTCTCTGCTGAGGCTGATGCCCCCGCGACCTGGACCCTAATCCAGATAAGTGGAGGAAGACGGTATGGACAGTATTTTCATTTTTTTTTTTTTTTTAGCAATCTTTCCATGTATATCTGTGTACACATGCATGAAATGTGTATGAACAGTATTGAATATTGTGCATGTAAGATAAGATGTTCCTTTATTGATTCCACAGTGGGGAAATTCAGTGTCAGCAGCAAAATATACACATAAACATACACATCGTAAAAACACAATCAAAAATATATACATAAGTCTAAGTAAAAAATATATTTAAAAGGAGAGTGCAAATACAGTTTGATATAAATTTAGTACAAAATGGTTATAAGTATAAAAATATAAATATGGATTTGGATATGAAATGTGTATGTATATGTAATTACCACTGTACATGGAGTGCATAAGCTTGAAATAAACTAATAAACAAATAATACGTTTTTTTCATTGATTATATAGAATTTCAAGCACAATAGAAATGCTTGTCATGTTTAGATGGTAAGTGCTATGTTTTTTGGTAAAAATCATGTTTTTCTATATATTTATGCATCTGTTGCCTCAAACATCAATAACTGATGAGTTTGCTCAGATTTCAACACATCCATGCAGTTTAATGAATCAAAGTCTAATTTCATCGTTCAGCCTGATTGTTTGTCCTTTTCTTTTCAGCAGGAGGAAGAAGAGGGGGTAATCTGATGGTTGTTGTTACTGCTGTTTGGACTTTGACTAAATTTACTTGTAATATCAGGTTTTGTAATTGGATTTTCCACTGAAAGAGGAGTCAGCTGAGAGTTCATGCTTCTTGGATGGTCTCTTAACCCATGGTCTGTCTCACTCTGGTGACACACTTTTAACATTATTGCTGTCATGTGCCGGAGAGCAAATCCACTGTTCCACACAAAAAATTACACCAGCATCTCATTAAACAAATCCCCCCCAAAAAATGTCTTTTTCAATTAACTCCTCTAGCAGCACTACTGATTATTTACACTTGATACCACGAAGATGGACTTTGAATAATCAAATCACTGAAGAGATATAAGCTGAAACACGGCAAATAAATTATCAGTAAAATAATCTGATGCTTCTTATCTTGTCAACGCTTCAAAGCTGGATTGATTTAGTCAGTTTCTTGCTTTAGCATGAACACCAGCTTCAATCACTTGATGCAAAATAAATGCCACAAACAGACACAAAGCAGTATTTTTCAGAAATATATTTTATAGATGATGTCAGAGATGAAATGTCCAAAGCGTAGGTCCCAAAGAAAGATAACATTTTTCATCAATAGAGACAAACAACAAACAAAAAATAACTTTTTTTCCATTTACATGTAAACCAAGAATTGCTCTTGAGCCACAGTGGTTATATATAGAACTGGCCGAGGTGGGTATGACAATCAAATGATGCCCCTTTCCAAACCTTTTTTGACAAATACCCAACATTTCTCTAACCGTTAACAGTGCCCATTTAAAAATCTTTGAAAGAGGAACATTCTTTGGGAGAGTCTTTTAAGGTGTGAATATAGCAGAGGTTTGGCAGAGCTCACTTCTCTTAAACATAGTCCATACATGTTTTAAGTGCTGAATCATGTTAAAATCACTTATTGGAAATGATATTCAATAAGAACAATATCAAATGTTTCTCAGTGGAGTCATTTGGACAAAGTCTTTTGAACTGTTTGCACACCAGAGAGGAAGAAACCTCCCACCCGAAGCTCTGAGTTGCCGTGGGAGGTTTTCTAAGTCCTCCAGTGTTCTTCTTCTATTGTGCAAATACATTTTTGTTACATAGACAAGCAGGCATGCTGACTCACAAACCATGCAAAGAGTTAAAGTTGGCGCGAGCAAACAGCAAAAAAGAAACATTGGAGTAGTTCATAAAGTTTCTACAAAAATGCTAAACCTGAAGTTCATCTTAAAAAAAATGTTAAGCCAAATTAAACAATTAACAAGTGGAATGTTTTGTTAGACATGAAAAATAACAACTCAGATTTTCTGTATCAAATGATATTAAATTAAAATAAACAAGGTAGTCATTTGTAATCGGCAACAAATTGGGGGGGGGGCATTTTAATGGAATTAGGCAATGGCGGCTGAAAAAAAATTCACCTTTAGAATCGAATTTAGCAGGAAAACAAAAAGAAGCTGTGGAAAAGTACCATGATAGTGCAACACATGCTCAGACAGAGGTTTGAAATCATCAGCTGATGTTTCCCACCCATAGGTGACATCTGCGTCCCTTCTGATTGGAAAAATCCCATCCAGCTACATTAAAATGGCCTCGAAACCTCTTTTTTGTGATGTTGTCACAGTCTAAAGGTAGGTGCATATCAATCATGCACGAGAGGAAATGGATCAATTAGGCAACAAAGTGATCAATTTGTTTTGTGAAACTTAGGGCGACATGAAACAGCGCAGTTGATGACGAGTTAAATATGCTGCTTTTTTACGTTTCATGGAGTAATATCGTACACCATACTGTTTTTTCCGCTCACAATATCATAGCTGTCATTAGAGTACATTTATAAATTTTCCATATACAAATCTCCTATAAACAGTACATGTTATAAATACACAAGTGATGAAAATGCAGAAAGGCTGAGAGCCGTAGAAAGAAAGTCCTTACTTTTGATAAATACAAGGAAGAAAGAAAGTCTTCAACATGTAACTAAGTGTGTGAATGGCAGCCCTATAACTATCCAGAAAACGGATAAAAACACAGAACAAAATCTATGGATGAAAAAAAAAGTTAGAAAAATAATCTTATACAATACAAAATAAAAAGTGGACACGGTTACCAAACACAGTTGATATTGAAAATGACAAGTTGATGTGAAAATCATACAATGTAATTACAAACAGGCAATACTGGATGACTGCCCTGCAAAATATATTCAATTCAATATACATGACTAATGTTTAGCTCACACTAGTAACCAAGGTAGTTGCCAACTGGCAAAGCATGGGAGGTCGTAAAGAAATGCTCACTCGATCTGTGAAGAATTAAATTAGTAAACACTGAACTGAGTATTGGGAGCCTTATCTTCAAGGGCCAATATGTGAAATGTTTGTCGACTTGCCAGCAAACTGGAGTGAAAGTACTACTGTAAATGCAAACTCATGCTTTGGCTTTTTTTTGCTTGGCTTTCACTTTTGGATAACATTCAAAATCTTGCAAAAGGTCTGGTCTCTCTGCTCAAATACATGCTTTATTGTTTTACAAAGCAATGACTTCAGTTAAAGGGAAGCTACATAAAAGGCTGAGAGCTTTCAGTCTAATTTCCTTTTTGAAGGTCTCCATGTTTGCACCTTTACCTAATGAAGCTGGCAACTACCTTTACAAAGCGTTTTCTTTTTTTACAGAAAAATAGATCCATCCAAAAGTAAAGTAAGTCTTCAAGAGAGGCGGTGAGAGACAGAAATGTTGTCTTCATCACGTAAACATGCTCAAAGATTGTTTGCTTTATTTTTGTCATTCTTGTCCCCGAAGGACTGGAAACTGTCTCCCTCTCTCGCAAAGATTCAGAGAAAAATCTATTTTAACTTAAGGCAATCTTTTCCTGAACAATCCTGAAATCCAGCAGACCCTCACCAAGGCACTCCTCTCATTCATCAACCCTCTGCAACGACAGGCTGGTCCAATGAGGTGACAGTCACCACAAGATCATCAAGTCTTTGTGAAAGCCGACTTAAACTTCAGCCAACCAAAGTCCACAGTGAACGCTTCTTCTAAAATATTATCTCATTTGCTGCGATGCCCTTGTTTTGTCGGGAAAAATAGTTGAGAAAGAGAAAGAAAGTCCCGGGCTGCGTTTGAACGTAGCTGGGATCGTCTGCTGTCCCTGGTGTCCATATGTGGTCAGAGGGCAGCCGTGTAAAGCACCATATGTTTCTGTGTTTTCACACCTTTCAGTGACGAGACCCGATCTCGCCCCAGCTCCAAATACACTCGCCTGCTGCCTTCAGACGTGGTCACATGGTTAGCCGCTGTGGGCTGATGTGGGGGTGCGAAGACTGACAGAAAATGAGTGTCTCTAAAGCGAATGCTGACAAGCAACGCTTTTATGTTTAATTTTTTTTCCAGTTCAGTCCTCTGTCTCCTGATTGGCTCCCTACTCTGAGGCTGAGCCCACCCCCTCTCCCTCATTTGGCCGAGGGGCCGCCAATCAAGGTGACTGACGTGAGTGGGGTTGGGGGGGACTAAATGAAGGGATCAGTCGAGACTCTTTGCAACTCAAAGAGGCATTCTCCGGAGAGGTCAATGGTAACAGTGTGACACCCTCGTGTTTCCCTCCGTTACAGTGGCTCCTCCTCTTCCATTGGCTCTTCCTCCGGCCTGTCAGCAAAAACACACGACACATGCAAACACAAATGTCACATTGTGTACCAGTATTTTATAAATATACATAACTTCTGGAAATGCATGGACTCTGAACCCAAACCATTGTCAGAGTCCTTGATGAACACATATTTGAGATTTGGATTTTGTACCTTTTGCATTGTTTATTCATCTTTTTCTGTCAGATCTTACCTCTGATCCATGGCGTTGGTGTTGGCCACAGAGAGAGAAGCCATTGCACTGACCGCTTCAGCCTCCTCAGAGTCTCCTCGTTTGGCCTCCAACAGAGAAAGGCCAAGCCGAGGCGAGTAGCGATGCACCGAACGCCAGTACTTACCTGTGAGCAGAGAAAACAATGAACCACTTCAACTGAAACTGTGTCCATCTGCCTATCTCATTTACAAGAGCAACAAATGTTCTGAAACTGGATTTATAGTCAGTGGTATGAGCTTACTGTGTGTTTCTAAAACTTTCTCCAGAGAACAAACAGCATTGGGGTTGGGCCTCTGTTCCAGGACGGCCTTGGGCAATGGGTCCAGCTGTGTCAGAAAAACACACATTAAAAATGTAAACATGAGACTGCAACAGACTGCAGTTTCAAGACTCTCCAGGAGAGGTCAGCTGGTTTTCAGGAAATGACTCCACAATAATATCTGGCTCTCAGGTGGGAAACAAGCTGAGGATGGATTGAAGCTTACTTATAAATATCAGAAATCAAAGTTTTTTTTAAAAAACTTTACAACTGTGCATTTTTTATGTTTTCCACACCATTAATTTCTTTTCCTTTCTTGAATTATATTCATGTTTTAGGTGAGAAACACAAATAAAAAAGCTGAAATCGTCACTTCAAAAAAATTCCAGTGAGCAATAATGTAGATAGAATTACAGGTGCAATATTAGAAGCAAGAAAAGAAGATATGATATGAAATGTTTTTGTCAGGGTTTTCTGCAGATTTTCAGAGATTTATAAGACCAATCCAGACTTCTGGGAACTTTTCCCTGCAAAGTAAGTGAATTTATTTCTTTCACAAAAATCCTTGAACTTGAGCTTATTAAAGTAATTTTGGATGAATAGTTTCATGTTATTTCTAAAAGCATCTAATTTGTGAATGAAATGGTAGCTCCTACACTGATGCGTTAGGGGTCACATATTCCATGTTGGTTTTATGATCCAACTTTTTTAAAGACCTGTCTGATCTGACTGTTAGGCTCATCACAAACCGTGCATGCACCATGGTATGCAATATGTTAGAAAAACTGTTGCACAGTAAGAATTGGTTAAATGACCAGAGTATTATTGGATGATAAATCGTACTGTGTTAACACAGCACTGACAGGACGCCAGCGTAAAATTGAACTTTCTGGAGCTGTTCACTTGATTCAGATATTTTAAGTGTCAGTTTCTCATGGTTATACACTTGAAGGCTGTTAGAAATGTATTTGTTAGGCTGTATTTAAAAGGTACGTCTTGGCTCTGCCTTCCACACTGCAAAAAGGGGATTTCAGGAAAGTAAAAAAGTCTTGCTTCTGAGAAATGTACTTTTTTTCTTGTTAAGTATGCTTTTCACTACAAGTAAAGTAATGTTTTTCCAGATAGTCCTATTTTATATTTTACATTATGATGATGAACTAGGGCAGCACGGTGGTGCAGTAGATAGCATTGCCACCTCACAGCAAGATTCCACACCAGGATCTTTCTGTGTGGAGTTTGCATGTTGTCCTCGTGTTTGCATGGGTACTCCGGCTTCCTCCCACCAGTCCAAAGCCATGGACTAGTAGATTAACTGGTTAACCTAAATAACCCATAGGTGATGTGAGAATGATTGGTTGTTTGTCTCTATATGTTAGACCTGCGATGAACTGGTGCCAGTGTTGGGTAGTAACACGTTACTGTAATGCCGTTGCTATTGTCAGTAATTAATACTGTAATGCGTTACTCTTTAAATAAAGTAACTTCATTACCATTACCGTATGGTGCATTTATCCGTTACTAGCTAAATTAATCAATTTTGGTGCAAGGCTTCTATCCTGCTGAAAATAAAGATAAAGAAGAAGCAGTGCGTTTCTTCCTGTATACAGCGGTGATGCATTGTGGGTGCGATGTTATTTACAAAAATGCAGTCATAGTGAAACAAAGCGAGAGCAAGACTACTTTCTCAATGTGGAAAAACGTTCACTATTTCACATTAGTCGAGCACAAAGAGATGAACATTCTAGAGCATCTCCAGAAACTACACGCATCCACGAAGGCTAACCCAGCATCTGTGAACACACGGGAAATGAGGCAAGCTCCACCCCCAAGCAACAGCAGTTAGATTTAACAGGACTGTTAGCCAGCAACAGTTCAACAAATCCATCACACGTGTTATTGTTGAGAACATGCAGCCAGTTTCTACTGTGGAATCACCTGCTTTAGGAACTAATTGGTTTGATAGCATGTCCAAGTGACGCATGGCAAATGGGATGAAAAACGTTTACAACTACTTTGATAAGGAGTATTCACAAATGGAAACAGAGCTTAAGGACAACAATGGGTGTATTTTCAAGAATGTTCTTTTAAAAAAGTAACTAAAAAGTAACTTCTAACGGTAATGCATTATTTTTTGGTATAAGTAAGCACCAAAGTAACTGAGTTACTTTTTGAATAAAGTAACTAGTTACTTTTTTTATCAGTAACTAGCACAACACTGCTGGTGACATGTCCAGGGTGAACCCCTCCTTCACCCATAGGTTGTTTTCAACAACTTTTTTCAGTTATTATTTGATTCAGAATTTATTTGAGTTAAAATAAGACAATTTGCTCATAACTGCCCAATCCTGTCCAAATACAACATCTTGAGCTTTAAAAATCTAATCATGTAAAAATGTGCGTCTTTTGTTTAAGGTAATCCATAACTCTGCTGCTCCTCCCTTTAAAAGGTTTATTTCATCCTCCCTTTTTAAAGGTTTATTTCATTAAGTTCTGTAAAAACGTCTCAGGCAACTCCATCAAGAGCATGCAGCAAATGTAGGATTCCTAAACATAAAACAACATTTGCAAATTCAGCATTTTCAAGTGTGCCATGCAACAGTAGAACATGTTACCAACAGCGCTACAAGCAATTACAGACTATCGCACATTTTCTCACCTGGTGAAAAACGGTTAATTTCTAAGCAAACCTGTGTCCATAATGTAACTGATGTAAAGGTGTGTGTGTGATGACTGCAGTGGGACCAATAGGAGTCAATGGTCAGATGTAAATGATTTTTTAAATATGAATGGAGTTATAAAAATGTATCATTGTATGTTTTAGTTTTTATCAAAGTTTGCTTTTAGTTTTTAGTAAATGTATATTTTTTAGTTTTTAGCAATGTCTGCTTTTTATTAATGGTAACACCAGCCTGCCCTGGGTCTACAGGTGGAAACTGGCACTAGTACTACAACTGGTACAATGCATTTTTCCTGTTTAAGGTCAGTGTATATTGTGCATTGTCCCTGTATAAATAAATAAATAAAATAAATAAATGATTAAATGAATGATTTACTTATGTTTATCATCTATACTTATGGGTTGTCTTGTCTGAAGTAGAATGTGTTAGTTTTAACTGAATAGAATATAATACAAAGGTTAACAAAGTGAGCATGTAATTATGATGCATCTAAAGTCTTTTAATTCAACTTTGATTCTTCTTTTATATGAGGATTAAGTCACACATCCTTGAAGAGCATAAGATCTAATTACAGCTTAAGTAACGACACATTTGCATACGAAAAACAGTCTTTGTCCTGACACATTATTTAGTTTAGTTTTTTCACAACATTGCTAACACACGAGATAGACGTGGGATTGTAAATTGTCTAGTCACTTCTTGAGTAATTAAATTACATAAAATGAGGGAGGAGGTGACAATAGGATGCTGGCTGTGATCCAGATTGTCGGGCTGTGTTTTGTTTCATTGCTTTTTACATCTTCTTGATTTAGTATTTCAGATTCAGATGCTACGTGTTATTCAAATGACCTCTGTACCTCTTGGCCGAGCAGGGCAGCCACGCAGGCCTCAGAGGCGTCGCAGATCGCGGTGAGGTCATGACCCCCCTCTAGAGCCAGGACGACGCGGCCTCCAGCGAGAGTCATTAACTGCCTGGTCAGATAACCGAAACCTAGACAGAGAGAGAAAGCGAAAGTCAGCGCAAGAAAGGTCACAAAAAGAAGTCGGCAATGAATTTAATTAACCCTGAGAGATGCTGGAGTTTCAGATAAGACGAGCACTTCAGATAATCTCACACTCACATTTGGACGTCAGAGTGTAGCCGCCCAGAGGAGGAGGGTGTCCTTCCACCGCGTCAAAGCCAGATGACACTAGCACAATATCTGGAGCGAACTCGTTGGCGATGGGCATCACCACTGACCTGTAGAGGAGGGGTTAAGAGAGTCTCTATAACAGGGGTGTCAAATATGTGGCCTGGGGGCCAAAACCAGCCTGCCAAAAGATCTATCCGGCCCACAGGATGAATTAGTGAAATACAAAAATTCCTCTAAAGATATTAATGATCATTCATTCATTCATTTTCTGAACCCGCTTTATCCTCACTAGGTCACAGGGGTCGCACGGAGCCTATTCCAGCTACTTAAAGGCGAAGGCGGGGTACACCCTGGACATTTCACAAGCATGTTCAGGTCAATTTTATCCAAAGTGGGTCAGACCAGTAAAATACTATCATGTTTGTTTGTTTTCCATTTCGGCTGCTCCCTTTTGGGGTTGTCACAGCGAATCACCAGTGATTCTTATGTTGATTTGGTAGTGATGTAGTTCTCGAGACCGGTCTTGAGACCAAGACCGGTCTCGAGACCAAGACCGGTCTCGAGACCAAGACCGGTCTCGAGACCAGTTTGTTGTGGTCTCGGTCTTGTCACGGACT
>JAPTGZ010000013.1:18778366-18792502 GCA_029814645.1 Fowleria isostigma
CCCCACCACCACCACCACCACACACATTCTGTCTGTGTCAGAACAGACAGCAAATAGTCTGTGATAGTTGTGAGGTATGTGTGAGTAAAAACCTGCTATAATTTCGGGTTGGTTGTTGGAGGGCTGATAAGTTCATCCTTTCTCTCTCTGTGTCATTCTATCCAGACGGTCAGTGGATTATAACTGATGAGTGACATGCACAGTGTTCATTAATGGACATTTATAAACATGCCAGTGTTAGACAAACAGTTGACTTTGAACTACAGTCACTGACATGGTGTTATCAATGCAGGGGCAGTGAAGTGTGTGTGTGAAATTAGAAGCTGTAGAACTGAGAGATGTACAATTCAGTCATCATCCATGATATTTGACTGGGCTTATTCAAGTTTTCAGAGATCCAGAAATTGGAAAATGACATAATTGGATGAAAATGTCTGAATCTCTCTTTGACAGTGTTTGTAAGAGGAGGAGAGAAGTATGTGGTTTCAGACTTTCGACATAATGGAAGGGCCTTAGATGGACTGACGAGTGGACTTTGGTGTACTAGTGCATTATGGGAATATTTCACTGATCTGCTGCTGAGCCTAGGAGTTCTCAGATTTAGTTTTGTTAAATGAAAAATAAACATCCTGAACAGCATTTAAACAAAGTTAAGTTTTGGTATTTGTATGATTAAAATTTTTGACATCAAGATTTTCATTTTTACTGTAAACGAATATCGGCTCCAAATATCGGTTATCGGCCTTTGTGATTACTAATAATCAGTATTGGTATCAGTCTTGAAAAATTAATATCGGTAGACCTCTAATTCGTAGCTTAATGCTGCAAAGTTGTGAGCAAGTGAGGCCAGATTTGCTGTCTTCGTACCACCAGCAGAAGAATCACAAGACAAATTGCAGCTGTGAATTACTTAACCCAGAAGTATTGAGCAGATAGAAAACAATAAAGGGCCAAGAATTGATCCCTGGAGAGCTCCAAAAGTAATTGTTGAACAGCTAGATGAGATGTTCCCAAATGACACAGCAGGCATTCTGTGCTTCAAATTAGACCTGCCAGACCCACTTACCTCTCATAAGCGATAATCAAAGACAGCAGTAATGTCCAGAAAAACAAAACAATCCAAGTGCATGATAAAGAAGTTGATGCTAATATGAATTGCTTACAAAAACATGAATAAAAAAGGAAATAATAATGCAATCTGTAACTATTAAGGAGATTCTGATTTAAAGCAACCCTAGTGGATAAAGAACTATTAAAATCTAATAAAATATCAGGTACTGAAATGGTAAAACCTCTCACTCTGTTGAACTCTTCATTCACATGCTCTCTCTCCAACACTCATGTGGGGGATGCTGGGAGACCCTGTCAGCCTAATATGGATGTGATTAATGGTGCAGGGCTCTGATGCCATCTAAATCATGATGGACGTGACTTTGTATCAGCCATGGGACAGTACAGTCGCAAAATGTGTGTGTGCATGTGAGAGCCTAATCCTCTGTAAACATGAGATTGCATGGACGCAAATGCACAGCTCTGCCAAAACCAAATGTGTGTTTGCGTGCAATGTACCAGTTTTTCGAAGTGGGAAGTCATCCCGAGGGTTGTAGACGCCGAGCACAGGGTGGTTGTAGGTGGACACGCCAGTCTGCGGAGGCGAGCTCTGGTCCAGAGAGCTGTGCTGGGTTTTGCTGTTAAAACACACACACAAACTGTTAAAGGTGCAACTAAGATCACAAAAGTGTCAGCCACAAGGCCAAATACTGATAACTCTGCAGACATGTGACTGAATAAGTAATCCCAACAAAGTAACTAACTTCACGGCTGTCATGGATCTCTATGATTAAAGCATCATGCAAATCCTTTGGCAACGCTGCAGACATGTGCTGCCATCTGTTCACTGCCAACAGAATAAGGTGGTTTTTGTAGGCAAAGTTAAGCTGAGCTGGCATCCGCCCAAATGCATGTTCCTGACAAGCCGATGTCCACACACTTCTCTCTTCCAAAACTAAGGAACAGATCGTGAAAAGTGGAGAATATTTAGATTCTCTAAGTAAAGGACAGACCAGAACCTCTACTAAACAAAAAAATCTGCCAAATAGAAGATAAATACATAATGTTTAGTAAGAGGTCTTAAAACGAGAGCAAAAGTCTAGTCACGAACAGATTATAATGGGCCTTAAAAATAAAAAATAAATCAAACTTAAGGACAGAAAGAACTGGGAATCCACTGCTGTGATATTATGTGATACATTGTTTTATCTCACTACTGGTTGAATATAGTTTAATATAAGCTAAAACATCTTAAGACAAAGTTAAATATCTTTTCTCAAGATGAAATCACTTAACAGAATTTCCTGCCTGCAAAAAGCAAATCTAACTAAAATGAAATGTATTAAATCAAGATGTTACATGCTGTTTTTTGTCTCATAAATTTCTTCCTACTGGGCCATTTTTTATCTTGAAGCATGTACATCCTGCTTTGGGCTTTGGCTTTTTGTGTCTGAATTGTCTAAACAGGACATCATAACTGACATTTTATTTCTGGTTCTGAGGAACTAATGGCCAAAACTAGATTCACAGTAAAACTCTCAGTATTGTCAACATGCCATATATGACTGAAGAAAAATAGTTAATATAATACACATATGAATCTCTACAAATGAGATGTTCCCATTCTGTTAGTTGCTATTTTTTTTATTATTATTTCACACATTTGCCACATGCTGCTGCTTTTCCTCATGTTTTTGACAGCTGAGTTTATGACATTTGTATCGTTTGTTACATGTGGAGAGTCTCTCTGAGCTAGAACTAATCACAGGAAAAGTCTGAGAGCTATGTTACCCAAATGTGTTGATTTGCATAATAAATTATCTGCTTTGCATGATCATAACCATGTTTTCCAGCAATGCGCTTGCATACACGGTTAAGTCCTGACAGATCGCAGATGAATGCATGTGATGGCCCACAACCACAGTGAACAAATAGGAAGCAGCAAGTGTACACACCTGTAAGGAAGTCCAGAGACACTACAATAAACATTTCAAGACTGACCCTTGGAGTAAAAGCTCTATCATCAGGTTGCAATATCCTGCTCTCACGTGTATGCGTGTGTGAGCATGTGTGCTTCCATCTTTGTTTTAAAACTGTTCTCCATCCATCTCTCAGTCGGGCTCATACAATGTGGCAGGTGAAGTGTACGGGTAGCTCGCTGGCAGATTAAGACACAATCCAATACATTATTCATCTGCAGTCGGGTAGAGTGTTACTATCCTAACTTTTACTGATCTCCGCTTTGTATTTCCACTGTTACAAAGATCCAGGAATATAAAAACATCAGCCATGGTGTTTTGTTTAGCAGTGTGCAATGTGCATTCTACAGGAGTAATATTGATATTTATTTATGTTTGGGCTGTCAAAACAATTCAGTTCTAATATTTATTAGTATATTTGTTTAATTGTGATGCAAATCATTTAATTATCATTTAATTATCTTTTTCTGTATGTATTAAGCCACTATTAGAGTAACGTGCTCTTGATCTCTGTCCCAAACTTGTGGTTGGGACGTAAAATGGCTCACCAAGCTGTGTTTATTGGGTGAAATAATACACTGCTAAAGAAAGTCTCTATTTGGATCTAACTACACAGATAGGTAAGATCCTTCCATGGCATATTTACTGCAGGGATTATTTCATTTTAGCTGCAACAAGTTCTTTAACCCTCTCTGATGCAGGGGTAACTTCTCACTCTCGTCTTCTTAAGCAACCATCAGTTTGCTATAGAGCATAAAGTCAAGAATGTGGAACAAGGTCATGTGGTTTGATGAGTCTAGATTGACCCTGTTAAAGAGTGACAAGAGACATGGATGAAGTGATAACTCATTATGCCTAGTGCCTACAGTACAAGCCTGTGGGGGCACTGTTAAAATCTATGGTTGCAATAGTTGGTCAGGTCTAGAACATCAAAATCAACATCAAAACAGTGTCATAGCAAATGCTTGATATTGGAAATAAAGCTGAAGACAGTCCATTGAAATATTAAAGTGTGGGACTTTTACTTTGGCCAGGTCGTGTAAATAACAATCCATTTTCCCAATTGAAACAGAAGGGTATTCTCTGGAACAGTTTATAAACGCCAACCTCAATTAAGCCATGTAGAGAAGCTGCTCAAGCTCTACCTACATTCATTTAAAAACTTTGGGCCTGATTTACTAAAGGTTTGCGCTTGTAAAAATGTGTGTAAACTTGACTGCGCGTGTTTTTACACGTTGAAGCTGATCTACTAACAGGATACAACGAGGGTTGCATCTCTCAAATGGGCAAAATAGCTCACACAACCCACTTAAGCTGGATTTATCCTCGTGTATAGCTCTTTGTCATGTAGGTATGCAGTATCTGACACTGCCAGTGTGCCTTCGCTCTCCAGTGTACTGTGGCAGCAACATTTTGAGGAAGTATTGTAGTTTTCCTCCAAGTTGAAAGGTGGCAGTAGTGCTGCTATCAGCTGATTTTAAAGCTGAAACTCCAATCTGTGGTGTTGTTTCCATAGTTTCGATATCTTCTGGTCGGCATTTCCTGGTTTTATAGTGGCCGGCACAAAGCAGTGTCTTCGTGAGTTTGTAAAAGTCAATGAACACATAGTTATTTTAAAAAGTATTACAGTGTAAATGACAGGAAGAAAGAGGCGACATGGACAGCTGAACAAAAATAGGATATCTAACAGGAGATACCAATATCTAATAATTATTGATTGTCCTAACCAAATAAAGGCACAGTTTAGTGAAGTTATGTGAGTTTATTCATGTGTATAACCACACAGGTTTATCAGGAGCAAATAGGAACAGACAAGAACAAAAACAAATGAACTATATGAACTACACATTTGTTTGGTGTAGAGTCCTGGTGTCACATTATCATTACTTGGCCAAACATGAGGCGATATCTCTACATTGCTTTGCTGTTAAAACCTGGAAGAGGTGCATATCAAGGCTCTGCGGGCCTCCACGTCGCTGTCCGAAATGATGGTGTAGGTAGTGACGCATGACATCCACGTGAGCATAAGGCCAGCTTTAGGGCGTTTGCCTTGATAAATATGCTATATGGGCATTATTCCCAGAACGCGCAAAATTATTGAAAGTAGATGCAAATATATATTTTTTGTGCGTAATGTGATTTACCTCAAAACCAATTGCAGTGGCTGATTTTGCATCTATATAGCATATCTAAAAGGCAGGTATTAACTGGCAAAGCTTCACACAAAACTGGCTGCAGTTGGTGTGGCGAGAAGGCGGCATAGACACAACCAAAGGCAACACAGAGAACAAATCTTTTCTGCTCGTGTGAAAATTTTTGGAATACTGGAGGAAAAAATTCTTGAGACGTATCACCTACCCAGCAATGCCATTTTACAACTTCTAGATGAACTAGGGGAAGATTTGGAGCCAGTCACAATACCTTCTATGACAAAAGTCATCACAGTGTTTCATTTCCGTGCATCTGGATCATTCCAGCGCAAAATCCTCATTCAAATAGGGCTGTCTCCAAGACTTTTTGCACCGTTATCATTTACGCAGGAAATCTTAGCTGATCATCCGTGATGCGCAAATCAATAGCACATGCATTTTTTAGCGTGAGCTAGCAAATTTGCGCTCGTTATTTGCGATCTTAGTAATTCAGGCCCTTTAACTGTTGTTTATGTCTTCTTACCGGTACCAGTAGGGGGCATCATTGGGGAGTCCTCCTTGGTTGAGGCTCCGCTGGGCCAAAGCCTTCTTCTTATTCAAGACAAACTCCTGGAGGCGCATCTTCACCTCAGTACTGGCTACTGCACCTAAAGAGGGAGAATAAAAAAACAATCCCATATTTAGGTAAATAAAACCCATCACGGTTGCATAAATTGGCAGAGATTTGGCAAAACTGTTTCTACACAGGAGCTATACCTTAAGTTCAGTTCAAACCAAAAATTATGAGACAAACTGAAAAGTTGCAACTATTTGAAGTACAACAGCCTGCAATGTTCTGGAAACCTGCCAGTTTACATAAACCAGCCATTTTCGATACAACAACTCTGTTTATTTTCATTATAACAAATTTAGCCTTTTTCTAAGTATGTAATTTGTAGCATCTGCTGTTACTGATGAAAATATAAATAATCACAATGGTTGAGAAATTTTGAACAGTTCTGTTATGTACAGGAGTTGGTATCGCCTCTAATGAGCAAAAAAACCCCTAATAACTATGCGATTACATTTTACTACACAGAATCACCAAGTGACACTTGATTAGTTTGGCAACTTGCGGTACAGACAATGCCATCAGCCAGTTATTTCACATCTCATCCCAAAATGGTTTACTTTCATCATGAATATCAAATGTGAGAAATACAATTTGGCTGAGATATGAAATTGTATATCCATTGTCACTGTTAATCTATATCTGGTTTATCTGGGTTTTAGCTTTATGTATCTTTGATCTTTCATTAACTTTTATATATAAAATTTCCTTTTTTTTTATGTATCTTTTAACTTTGTATTTTTCCTGTCATAAAATGGAATCAACCCAAGGTTTTTAAAGTTATGAGAATACAAAAAACAAAATGTCTCAACCACATTGCTCCAATGCACTATGCAGAAATGGAGGAACAGGGTGTGTAAAACAAAAAAAAACAAAACAGGGTGTGTAATATTCTGTAAAAGCAATGTGCATAGCGCAACACCATCATGAGTCTCTTGCTGCCCCTCCCCCTCCGTCAACAAAAAAAATACCTTTAATAATTCTCTGTGTTTTAAGTCAGGTTCAAGGTGTGTATTATCAAATTGGAGTCAATAACTGAAGAGACTGTACAAAAAATTGGACCTGGTTTATGAAAAATAGCTCAAGCTGTCATAGGCAATTGGCAAAATGTAATGTTGCAGCTTGCAGCGGTGATTCAAATGTGTTGCCAAGTTTTATTTTTATTAACTAGATAGAGATGTGAACCATTTCAAATATTTTTGGAGGCATTTACAGGACAGTTTATGAGAGAGTAGCACGAGGAGATGTGCCAGAAAATAAAGGGATGGAGTAAAATGGCTGAAATGATGAGCTCACACTTATAGAAGAGTAAACCTTATGTGTTATGTTATGTTATGTGGAGAAATCTGATCTATTAATCTTGCAGTCTTAGTTGAATAATATGTGTCCTATATGTGTAGAGACTCCGGTCATTACAGCCTACGCTCACAGGATGTCCTCCACATGTTGGTTCTTTGAGCCAACACAGAACTTAGTAAAAAAAGCCTTCAGTTATATGCTGCTCCCTGGTCATGGAATGACATCCAGAAAGATCTGAGGCTACCACAACTGATCACTTTGGGGGAATTTAAGACCAGTTAAAAGATCGAGAATCCAGTTCTCTTGGGCAATGTACTTGCTTTTAAATTGAATTATTACTGAAACGTTTTAAATTAATTTGATCTGTCATGCGTTTTAAATTTATGTTGTATGACTGCTGTTGTTCTGTTGTATTGTCTTGTTGTATTTATTGTTGTGACTTTGTGCTGCCCTCTGGGCCAGGTCGCTCTTGAAAAAGAGATTTTAATCTCAATGAGTCTTTTATCTGGTTAAATAAAGGATATTGATATTGACTGATAATAAATTACATATTTTATATTATTATTTTTCTTTTTTCCTCCTGCCTTTTATTATGAGGGTGTTTATTCCTCACCTTAAATGAATTAAAATAAAACATCAGCAGTAAAACAGGAAAAACATTTTTTTTTTTTTTTTTTTAAAAACACGTGTTGGTAACTAGATGTACTAATGCATCTTCACAGAAAATTCTTGAACTCAAATAGCATCCACACAAGTTAAGTGGTAAAACTAGGGGTGGGACTAATAAGCTTTGCTTCTTCTCACTCACTTTCAGGCTTCTGGGCTTCAGGGGTTGTATACTAGGGGGACTAGTGTTACAGAATGTTGTTATATATACTGTGTACACACAATGTTCCACAGCCAATGTCTTGATGTCTATTACTCCATGAATAGACATATATATAATTGTTCTACCTATGTGCATTTTGCAGTGGATGCTTCTATGTATGTTCCTTATGTATATTCTACATGCATACTCTCCCTGTAAAATTACCTATGTATAGTTTTATATGCATGTTCTACATGTCTATTTATTTTTTATACATATACTTTCATATGCACATTCTTCATGTACAGTTCTGGATGTATAATTCTATATGTAGATTCTTCATGTATAATTCTTGTGTATACTTTGTGCATATGGTATTCTCATTTTTCCTTTTTTTTAGCAATCCTTCCACATATATCTGTGTACACAAGTATGAAATGAATATGAACAGTATTGAATATTGTTCATGTCTTTGTAATTACACTGTACATGGAGTGCATTAACTCTGAATTAACTAAACTAAAATTAACCATCTGAAGAAGGATGGTGTTGATTCACTTTTGACTCAAATGGAACAGACAAATTTCTGATCATTTACATAGAGATTTACAGTTTTCTATAAGCGAAGATGAATTGTTGTCACCTCTAACAAATAACTGATAGGTAGAAGTGGGATTTTGTAAGAAAAAGACATAAAAAACCTGCACTCACGTAGGTCCACGTGAGAGCAAACACAAATGCAAACCCTCTCCCTGACTCTCACACATATGGTCAACTTGCACGGATGCAGCCTCAATGTGTAACCACGTTCCATATAGTGTGTAAACTGCTCTCAAGGACGCCTGTCCACATGCTTTCAATGAACTGTTGAGAGACATCCAGCAGGCAGCGGTAATAACTCGGCTTAGTCCCCGCCAAGGCCACCGGCTAATACAGCTCGTTTACCACAGTAAATACACAAGTTCTCCAAGTAAAATGGAAATAAATACACAGCCATGCAAACAACCACTCATGTACAGGCACACACTGTGTGAATACCAATCTCAAAAGACCTTTCAAGGAGGAGCTCTGGTTAAACGGTTGAGACCCAGCAGATGCTACAACACAGACTCAACACAGGCTCAAGTGACTACACTGAACCACTGCTATTTTTGTTTTATAGTGCTAAATGTCTGGAGGTGTGAAGACTCTTTCTTTACAAGTCACTATTTTCTTGTTTGCACTGTTTTGCTTTTTGTCAATGCAAAAAATCTGAATTTTTTTTTGTCAAGCACAGGCCCAATCTAACTGCTGAAATAGAATATAAAATTCACAATTAGGTTTTCATTAGAGGATAATCACATAAAGAACAGTCATGTTTTTATTACCTTACAATGAGAAATCTGCAGAAGGGGTTACACAATTTGTCCAGTAGCTCCTCCTGTAGCATCCATCACCTGTTATGTCTGAGGGTGGAGTTAACTAACTGCTCTGACTAACTCTTAACTAAAAAGCCCAGAACTGACAAACCAAACACTGATTCCACCAAAAAAACTTTACATTTTCTTGTACCTGCTACAATTCACTGTTAGATAATAATAATGATACACTGAACAAATGATGGGTGGTGATTACCAATCAATTGTTACTGTCATTTTGATATGAAGATGTGCACTACCCACACTGACCTAAAATGAATGAGAAAATTTATTTGACTACCATACACTATCCTTTCATACACAGTACTTGAATATTTGACAAATCAGATGAAGCCCATTGCTAGACATCAGCTATCCAACAGTTCATTTGATGATGACTGCAGGATTTGCAAGCACTCAGGAAAAAGTAGAAAAAAACTTAGACTTAGACTTAAACTTAGAAGAATGTAGTTTAAGTAGAGACGATATGGTACAAACAACAATTCTATTCTAAAAGGCAGCAGTTACAAATTTAATTTGGTAAAGTTATAATGTCTTAAATATTGCTTAACTGACCTGAAATACATTTGCAGTTTGTTCAGTAAATATATGAAGGATTTATTGTCTTTAACGTATGATATTCTGGGTTTTAGGTCTCTGTCACAGTAACACATATCATCAGTATCACATATCATTGAGCAATATTCAATTTTTGTTAACTGAAATAAATAAAAACAATAATTAAAAGAAAAAAACTGTAACTAACCTTGGTAATTGCACATCATAGTTTTACCACATTAAAAATATATAAATGTATTTTTTATGCAGCAAAAACAACAAGAAGACAAACAAGCTGTCTGCTGCGACTCTTCTGTATAAACTATTGAAAAAAAAATCAAGTGTCATTGAGAACAAAACATAATATTGCAATGCTAATTATATTTTCTTGCATCTCTACTTTTGATGTAGATAGTAATGCAGGGTTCAACATTAATGGTTTTTTCAGTTGTCAAGTCAGACATCTACCTGTCCATGGCTGGTAGTCAAAGAAAATAGTAAAGTTAATAGGAAAGTTAAATTTCCAGTCTCAGAACACAATATAGCTCAACTCTCTGCTATTTCTATCACCATCTCTGCAACTGAATGAGCCTTACTGTTGAACCCTGTGATGTTAACTGCTTATTATTTTACTTTCTTGTCCTCGCTCCTTGTTCTTCAACAGCTGTAGTTTCTGCTCCCTCTGCTGTTTCTCCAGCTCCTGCTCCAGGCGGTGGTTCTCCATCTTCCTCTGGTGCTCCAGCAGCTCCTGCTGGTGCTTCAACGCCAACAGCTCTTGTTGCTGCTGCAAAAGACAAAAAAAAAAAAATTATGTGTATTTCAAGTGTTGAGCAGTGTTTCAGTAGAAAAAGAAATCAACCTATTGTCATAGTGCTTTTTCTAAAAGCTGTCAGTTCATTACTTTCTCGTCTTAAAGCCCTCTTTAAGATTACACTCCTGCTCTGTTTAAGTTGCTATCTGAAATAATTAAGTCTGACAGCTGTTTGAAGCTATAAAATAAAACCTTTGCAAAACTGTAAAAACCTCAGGCCACACGTTTAAGCTTTAAATAAATAAAAACAATTTAACTGGGGATGAGGGTTTAGCAAGGCGCATAATCCAATCTGCTCACTTCTTCATTACTGCAAATAAGAGAGGCTAAATGGCTTTGTGTAAAAATCTGTGATCCTCAGGCCTTTAAGCAACAAACCCAACTGTGTAGAGTGGTCTGCTGCCCTATCCTGTTTCCAAAAGGTCAAAAATAAACTCCTTTGAAAGCCAAAATGCACTCGCAAACACCCCTGTAAGCACATTGAAGTGTCCTTGAATGAGACCCAGGACTCACTGTGAGTCACTGTGGATAAGAGCATCAATTAAATGCTGTGACTGCACAATGTGAGGCTGCACAAAAACTGGTTTCACCTTCTGTGGAGCTGTAATACATGTCAACAACCTAAGGCACCAAATTACAAGTCCCAATTACTTGTTAATGCCTCGATGATATACAATAAATAGGCAAGCTGTCTGTGCTGTCACTCAGCCAACTCCATAATGACATCTCTGATGCAAAGAATCGACACTGCATCCCTGCTCAGCCCCTTATCATCAAACACCCAATGGCAATATTTGATCAGTTTACTGTAACTGCATGTAATCAACTTCTGATGGTGTTATACACACCACAAATAGACACTCAGTAGCCAGGACATGCACTTGTGTTTACCATGAGGGCAAATCAAATGTTTGAGACACGTCTGTGAATATATTAGTGGCTGAAGGTGAGGAGAAGGTGAGGTGGGGCCCGTGAGAAAAGCCCAGGCCCAAATGAACACATCTGGCCCATTTCCAGCCCAGAGCCGTGATCTCTCTCTTTTTTTGCCTTTCAATCAAGGTTGAGGAGAGGGGATTGAGTGGGTGGGAAGGCTCAAAGTAACCTCCCGCCAACATATACACACAAATACACACCCAAAACCCCTGTGGCTGAATAAACCAGAGATGTAGTGTACACACACAATTTCCCTTTTTCACTTCTGACTAATACTGTTAAGAGCTCCAGGATATCTCTCACTTTAGGAGAGGTTCCACTTGTCAAAATGTAACAGAGATGTATATGTTTGTAGATATTTGAGTTTGTTTGCATCAGGGTTATTATAAAGAAAACTAGAAGAAAATAGGAACAGTGGGAAAAAAGGTGACAAGTGAAAAGAAAAACACAAAAACTAAATTAAAAACTACGATGAAGAAAGTACGACGAAGCTAAAACGAATCAGAATTGCAGGTAAGTCAGCTTTATTTCAGCTTTAATACACTGGTTTTGCACAATAAGGGACTTTTAAACTTTTAAATAATAGTTTCATAAATCATATCATGTCACAAAAGCTAAATCACAGTTTTTGACTAATAAAACAGAACGTAAAAATACACCGACACTAAAACTAATTAATTTTTTAACATTAAAATAGAAATAGAGCCACTTATTATGGTATCTAAACTGATGAAAATACATGTGAATAGATGAAACATGCGCAAATTAAGGAAACATCTTCACAAAAATAAATGAAACGCAAATATTCCTACAAAACATGGCTGGGCTGCATTCATGGAATTACAGTATATTTTCATAATTTGCTTGTGCTTCTTCCATTTGCATGTTGTAATTGTGGTATGTTACTCATTAAAGCAAGACACTCAAAAAACAAAACTGAAAAAGATAAAAAACTAATGAAAATTCCAGAACCATAATAACTCTGGTGTGCATCATAAAAGCAAGCATCCGCACGCTCCCGTGTGTGTTGAATGTGAAGCAAACTGGGCGTGCGTGCATCCGTGTGTTTGCTGACATTCAAGATGATGTGTATGTTTTAATGTGCGTGTGTGTGTGTGTTTGTGTGTGTGTGTGTGTGTGTGTGTGTGTGTGTGTGTGTGTGTGTGTGTGTACACAGGGACTGGACTGTGAATGGGGCTGATTGAGGTCGGGCCTCCCTGACTTGGCTGTGCGTCACTGGCGTCCACCTGAGTGGTCCTTCAGCCCCACCACAGGCCAGACAGACCTTCAGACAGCATCACTCACCCCTCAATATCTATATCACTACAACCAGCAACACAGGTGATAAGAGGAAACAGAAAGAGACTGTTTTGACTTTTAACTCAACATTTTTACACTAATCCATCAAAAACGGGGCACTGACTCCTACAAAACATACTAAGGAAAAAGAAAGAAAGAGAGAGAGAAGAGGGAAATGGTGGGAGGAATATTTTAAAAATGACAGAAGAAGAAACAAAACAACTCACAAAGACAAGAGAAATATAAAGAAAACAGAAAGAGATGACAGTAAGGCAGACAAGAAAAGAACAAAAGAGTAAAAACAAACAAGTGTAAGAAGACAAGAAGCAGCAAGGAAATAAAGACCACAAGAAGGCAAGATGTAAGAACAGAAAAAGAAAAAAAACAGAAGGAAAGACGCAAAGACATGAAAAAAAGAGAAAATAAAGGAAAATCAAAGAAGAGATGACGAGCAGTATAAAAGAGAAAGTAAAGGAGCAAAGAGGTCTACAATAGCCATCGACTTCCATGATAAAAAATCATTAGAGACTAAAAGAGAACAAACAGCAGAATATTTTTGTGACATTTCAGACCCACAGGAGAGCCGTGGTTTTCTCAGGGGCCCAGATGTACTCCAGCTCACTGTGTGGGTGTGCTGATCTAGATTCACTTCACATTTCCAGGTCACTACGACATATAGGTTAGATATCTGATCCCAGCTGGGTCTGATGTATGTCAAGTACTCTATGACATATGAGGATACCCTTCCTCAAATGTAACACTCAAATGTACACATTTTCTCCTTCTAAAGCTTTGAAAACTTACATACTTTGCAGGAAGCTCAGTAAAGACAGTCTTAAGAACCTTTTCTTTCCGACGTTGAGCAAAGTTTTGCATCCAGACAAGCTCCCCGAACATGTATCCATTTTGCTTTATTTGACTGTGCATTGTACTTAAGGTCAGTTTAGGTTTTCCAACCTTTTTTGGCTCCAGACCCCATTTTAACACCATAAATTTCTGGCAACCCCAGATATTCAAAATGGAAACTTGTTTTGCTTAAATTAATTTGTATTTGATCATGTTATAATTTGCTATATTATGTTGCAAATTTTAGATGACGTTTAGTCTATATAATGTATATTATTATGGATGAAAGCAGAAAAGAAGGTGTACACTCACCGGCCATTTTATTAGGCACACCTGTCCAACTGCTCGTTAACGCAAATTTCAAATCAGCCAATCACATGGCAGCAACTCAATGCA
>JAPTGZ010000013.1:18812303-18824689 GCA_029814645.1 Fowleria isostigma
TAAAACCTTAAAATTGCAGGATATTATGAATATTAAAATATTAGAGATGATTTATAAAGTAAAAAATAATATTGTTCCAAATACTATTCAAGATTTTTTTTTTAATTAAGAGAGACTAATTATAATTTAAGAGGACTTTATATTTTTGAAAGTACAAAAGTGAGGACAAATGTGAAGTTTAGATGTATTTCAGTTGTGGGTGTAAAATTATGGGATGGACTTGATAATGAACTTAAGTTGTTCATTTCTTCGACAAAGTTTAAAACATGCCTTAAGTATAAAATCCTTTATGAATATTAAGTTGAGATGGCAGATTTGTTTTTCTGTTGTTCATTCTTGTGTTTATAATGAGAATGTTCGATAATGTTCACATTTAAATGAATGTAAACAGTGGATCAGGTGAACAGGAGAGGCATAAGATAAGCTTTTGGTTCTAGAATTCTTCTTTTTTTTTTGGTTTTTGTGTTTGTGATTGTTGTATTGAGTGGAATGATTGATGTGCAGACCAAAATAAAACAATTCCTTCATTCAAGTTTTTTCACTGATAATTAGTTTTAGTCTTTAGTCTAATTTTGCTTGACTGACTTTCTTAAACCTGCACTCCCAAATGTCAAAATGCCCTCAGGACACAAACCTGACCAGGCAATAACAAATATCCCCAGTCGACAGGCAAAAGAAAACAGGAGGAGACGAACATGTGAAGGAAACAAACTCTGAAATCAGCGCATCTTTGTATAAAGCAATGATGTCTAACGTGTTCTTGAGTTTACTGATGTGGTTGAGATAGAAGACAATGTGGGGGCACTCAAAAAAAGACCAAAACAAAGACAAACATGCTGTCTCCGGGGTAAAGAAGAGGAGTTCCAGGAGAGAAGCTCTTACACAAACTGACAGATTTACCTGCTTCTTCACAAGCCTGACAAGAGCTACGACTTCAATTCAATTTCACTTTGCCAAACTGAAGGCAGTGTCTCAAAGCAAAGCGTCTTTTAGTGCTGGGAATCTCAAGACTTAGATGTTGCTCCTATTCTTTTCATTGTTGTGCAAGTTTAACTTTGACATGGGACATTTTTAAGCATGAGAGGGAATCTCCACTCAAGGAAATCCTGAATGCAAATGTGCATCAACGTTAAAAACTCCAAGTGAATCCACACCATCTACATATTTTTTGAAGCTGCAAGAATTTAGAAATATTCTGGAGACAGGTGCATTCAGTTATATGTGAGACTAGGGCTGCACAATATTGGAAAAAACTGACATTGCAATTTTTTTAACCCTGCAATGTACTACATTGTGATTTTCTTCTTTGTTTTCTGTGATTTTCCTCTTCATTTTAGGTGATTTTCTTTATTTTCTCAAATTTTCTTTGTTTTTGGTAATTTTTTTTTGTGATTTTCTTCTTCATTTTTCAAATTTTTCTTCATTTTTTGTGATTTTCTTTTTTCAAGGATTTTCTTTGTTTTTGGTGATTTTCTTCTTCATTTTTGGTAATTTTTCTTTCTTGATTTTGGTGATTTTCTTTTTCGTTTTTAGTGATCTTGTCTTATTCATTGCTCATTTTTCAATGTTGTTACCAGTAACTATGTGTCAGATTCCCTTGAAATTAGAAGAGAACATGTTGAGTTCATTTACCACCTACATTACAGGACCTGCGATGTGACTATTGCGCACTCTTACATTGCGATGACGATGCTCAGACAAAATATTGTGCAGTTCTATGTGAGGCCCTGGGCCCTTTTAGATGTAGGGTATTACACATATCTAGGAGATCTTAAAGGAAATGTGTCTACAGAAGACCAATATTTGTTTAAAATGCAGCAAGAAGACAATTACTAAGAACTGGCTAAAAATAGACATACCAAATTGTAAGCAGTGGTTCTCTATCATCAAGGAAATTGAAGGGATGGAAAGGATGACATACAGACTGAAAATAAAAGAGGAATTATTTGAAAAAAACTAGGAAAAATAGTTACAATATAAAGAAAATCAGGTCATGTAGAAGTGTAATAAATATACACAAGAAGTGTAATATAGAAATCCTCTCAAAAGGCCCAGTTCACCTTTGTATGTTTTTTGTTTTGTTTTTTTTGGTTGTTTTTTTAATTCTCTTTCTTTTTTCTCATCCTACTAAGTTGTCGACCAACATGCATTTTGATGATGTATAGAAAATACAACTGTATGATGTTATACATGTATTTGGTGTGAAATTTCAATAAAATAAAATTTAAAAAAAAAACCTCTAAGAAAAGCAGAGATAGCAAATTATAAGTGTTGTGGATCTAAAAAAAATTGCAGAAAGATGGATTAAGTAGCTATACTTTGTGAATATCTAGTGGTGGCTGAAAGTCTGTCCATGTAAATTTCCTTTTATTGCTAAGAATCTGAGAAATGCATGCATTAATATGTACACATGCATCAATGCCATGTGTAAATTTGTGTCTATGTGCACTGACACTGGGTACTGAACAACTAGATATGTTTTCAATACTCAGCAGCATCTAAGCAACTCTGACAATGTTAAAAACAGAGTATTGATTTCCATCGTAATAAAACAATTATCATTAACTTGATATAATCGTGATATAATCCTAATATCATCTAGAGCAGCACAATATATCTTTTGAGCATCGTCATCGCAATGTATGCGTACACAATAGTCACATCACAGATCCTGCAATGTAGGAGGTAAATTAACTCAATGTGTTTTCATCTAATTTTAAGAGTATCTGACACACAGTTACAATGGTAACAACATTAAAAAATGAGCAATGAACAAGAGGAAATCACCAAAAAACAAGAAAGAAAATCACCAAAAATGAAGAACATCACCAAAAACAAAGAAAATCATCAAAAACAAAGAAGAAAATCACCAATAAAGGAAAAAAATCAATGAAAACAAATAAGAAAATTGCAATATATATCGCAGGGTTAAAAAAAAATCTAAAGGTCAGTTTTTTCCAATATTGTGCAGCCCTAATATCATGGTCATCTTTTTTATTTTCGCTAGGGTATGATTTATTCACGGTTAAACTACATCCATATACAAGATGATAACATAATGTTATCATAATTAGCATTATCATAATAAAAAAATTTCAACCAGCTCAACCAATACTTGAGTAATAATATTTCTATCTTGAAGAAGGGGTTTTAGGTGATAGTTTTTCATGTATTCTGAGGAAAGCCTTAATTTATAGAGGCTGAAAACGTAGGATATTAATGAAACTTCCCGCATTATGTAAAGCTATTTTATTCTAAATGATTTAGTGAACACATGCTCCTATTCTTTTCACTTCTCTGAATGTTCAAGTTTGATAAGGGACATTTTAAACTGGAGAGGGAATCTCCACTCATATAAATCCTGACACCTCTACAGTTTATTACTCTTTAGGTTGTTTTCTCTCTCCCCTGACTCCCTCTATAAACACTCAGCCCCTTCTCCATCCTTCGTGCCAGCTTGCTCCTCTCCTCGCTCCCCTTCCTCTTTTCTTCCTGACCTTTCCTCAGGCCCTACTCTGCATCCTTTCCCACTCAGTAGCTCCCTCCCACCTTTCTTCCCTCCATCTCCCCGCAACAAATCACAATCTGTTTACAACCCCTCGGGCGCACTCCACAACTCTTCTGGCTCCAATTGCAGATCTATTTATACCAGACAATGCAGAGGGCTGGCGTCTCTGATTTGAGACTCAGTTCGGCGAGTGTATATCCCACGGTCTGACTGCCTGAGCTCCACACTCGTTAGCCTTAATAGATGTCATACTGTGCTGAGCAGAGCTGTTTAGTGTGGCCTCAGTAAAATGTGGCTTTTACTTTAACCGTGCAAAGAGATGACAACGAAGAGAAGATATTCTCCACAGGGTTTCACAGCAAATTTAGCAGCAGGGCCAGATGAGAGGCAACAAGTAGCACATCTGTTGATGGTGGAAAATAGCTGCGGTCGGCTTACTGACTGGTCTCTGAGGGTGGGTTGGGTGAACATCAGCCTGTTTTACTTTCTCTCATTGCCTCTCTCAGCTGTTCTGAATTAGAACGGGGTGTTCTGCCTCAACGCAAGCTGCAGTTTTTATGATGATAAAGTGTACTTCCTGGTAAGAATCTTTCAACAAGGACTGATGGTAATCTAACTCTGAAATGGCACTGTGACCTCTTAAAAAACAGAGACAGAAGACACAGAACGGGGGAGGGTGTGACGGAGGACGTGTCGAGGTGCAGAGAGTCTTGTTCTGCTAAATGCAAGAACCAACTTGTCGCGGCCTGGGTGACATCATGCAACGGTCTGCAGCACCGAAGCTGGAGATGAAGGAGGCGGCTGAACACGAGGCCGAGACAAAACACCGGAGACATAGAGAGGCAGGGTGCGTGAAGTTCGAGGTGCAGTACGTGCAGGAGTCTGTCTCAGTCTTGGGTCCTGTGTCTGGCATGTGAATGATCAAAACAACATGCGTGCAAAAAAGTGTTCAGTGGGTCTATTTTAAGCAGTCGAGCACTGATCATACCAGTTCTACTTCTGATTGTAGAAGGAATTCAGATAGAACAGGAAAGTAGGGCAGCAACTAACGACTATTAGCTCCTTTCATCGATTAATGGTTTGTTTAAGAAATATCAGAACAAGTGTTTCCTGATTCAGATAATGTGCTGATAATGTAATTTGGATCACAACTCATTCAATTTCAGACCACATAGGAGGAAATAAACAGAAACCATTCATTTTAAGAGGCTTTATATCAAATTGCATATCAAAATAGGTCTTAAGTAATCTAACAGTTAACAATTAAATGCTTAATCATTATTTTATATTGAAGCGGTGACTCAAAATTCAGTTACTCGTCTCTTCAACAATCAACCCTCAGTGATCTGTCTTTGTTAAAGCATTAGCTCAAACAAGGGCTGCAACCTCTGGTCTGGTTTATGAAATGTTAAACGGTAAAAAATGTTTCCTGAAGTCAAACAAACTAGAAAATATTCATGTTTAAATCACTGTAATTAGATCATTTTGACACAAAAACAATCAATAATAAAAATACATAAATATTACTCTCTGAAATTCTAAATAAATAATTACATTCATTTTCAATTGTTAAAACATGAGTAAGACAAGTAATCACTAGAGGCAAATCTGTGATTTCAGATACAAGAAGCTGTACTTGAATGACTGTTAAAATCTATAGTAAAGATTCAGATCAAGATACTGACAAATTTCTTTGTTAACACAATAAAGTTTTGCTTTCTTTCATGAATCGTCCTTGAATAAAGGGTTTGCCTGGCTAGCCAGCCGGTTTTCTCAGCATATTTAATACTGAGAAAACAGTGTGGAATTGGACTAGTTGCTGTGAAATATGTACAATCTATTCTATACCAAACCACTCACAAGTCCGGGGGGACGGGTGTTTTGCAATGCGTCATACTTCTTTTTGTCCTAAGTCAAATTCAGTTCCAAGTCTGCAAATCTTTTCACAACTGTTGTCGGTTGTTTACTTGATTCAAAAGTAAGAATTGAATCAAATTACACCCTATATTCTTAAGTTTTTCTGACAAAAGTGTCACGTCTGTTTTATCTGTGATTGGTTTACTTGGCACCTGTTAGCTCTGCCTTCATAAATTGATTCAAGCCCCGTGATTCCAGAAGGATTTCTAACCGAGAAAGACGGATGGCTGGCCAGGCTAAGTGAATGCATGGAGAGAGGGTGATTTTCTGTTGATCAACTTTTGTAAAAAAAAAATAAAACAAAAAAAAACATAATTATAACAGAATATTACATTTCTTTAAATCAGAACTGTAATGCATAAAATAATAGTTGTCATTCTCTGACATTTTATAGAACAAACAACTAATTGATTGAGAAAATCTTTGACAGATTAAATGTAATAATCACGTAATATGTTGCAACTCTTAAAGCTGCATATGACTTTCATCACCAATTTTTCATCAAATCTGTAAAACCCATATTATAGCCTAAGTATGAGGAATCCTTAAGTCTTTCTGTGATTACAAATCTAAATCTCTTCCCTCACGGTGAACAATGTTGAAGTTTACTCCACCACAAACAGAGCCGGTTGGTCACCCGGGCATTTCTGGAAATTTGTTGCAGCGTTGCATTATGGGAAGTGTAGTTCTACACAGAGAGAACCCACTTGCTTTCACTGGGTCGACATGTTTTGTTGCTGCTACTGTGGCTGCGTGGAGCTACGCAGATTTGCGATGCTTATAAGCTATGACTGGGGTTTTACAGATATGGTAAAAAATTGTTGACAAAAGTCATATGCAACTTTAAAACATAAATCAAACACAGGGTGATAACTAGGGCAGTATTTTCTCTTAATAAATTTAATAGTAATTTCAAACTGAAGATGCTGCAACCTGAAAGGTAAATGTTCTTCATTCCTCATGTTTCTATTGATTGATCCAATAATCCTCCTAACATTTCAGCTCAAATGGAAACATCACATTAGGCTAGTGCTAGGGTGTCATAAATTTAAATAATTGGTTTAACAACAAAAGGGCATGGCTTCATCAGGTCAGTCCTGCTTTGTGTGAATCAAACCTCAGGTTTTAACTTTGCAGGTGTAACAGCCGCTGCTTTGCATTCCAAAAGAAAGGACTGTGTACTTTGTGCTTAAATCCATCCAGCAGGATCTGATTACATTAAGGTTAAATGACAAAGCATTCAGGGCTGAAACAGTGCAACTTCTCATTTTCTATGAGAAACCTATTCAAGGCTGAGGCTCTTACACAGGTGCTCCCTCCAAATAGTTCAGGTCACACATACTAACAACGTGGAATTCACGTCTCTGTATCCAAGACAACAGATTTCAAGAATATCTGATGAAGTCACTCCAGTGAATTTCAATATTTTATCAGCACCGGAGGCAAGAAAATAACCCAAACAACAACATGAGAGAATATGTGGAGTCATTCAGGTTTGGGACTAAAGGCAGACACTTAGAGTCAAAGCAAAGATGAAACTTTGTTGTTACTGTTGCTCCAAAGCAACAGGCTTTGGAGCAAAGTAAACTTTGGAAACTGCACGAGGGTTTAGAAGCACCTGCCTGCTCACTGGAGCTCTGTGAAATGAACAGGGAGCTTGAGAGCAGCATGGGAAGTAAATTATGAATCACACTTCCACATTTTCATTACTTTTCAAGGGGAAAATCCAAATTGTACTCTGAGCTGAAAAACGAAATGCACAGAACAGTTTAAGCTTTCTCATTAGGTAATGCATTATGCATACATTACATCACACTCATTTCTCCTTCAGATTCCCTCACCTCCATCTGTGCCACTTTCAGTTCTATACTTTCAGCTCCCTTCACACTGCTTCCCTGCCTTTTTATCTCTGCTACCTCCTCTTTCTATTCTGTTACTTGTGTTTTCATTTACATCAGACATACAGAAAGCCACTGTAAATGAGATGCTAATGTGTTGACCGTTGCAACAAAAAACATATAAAACTTGCAGCAGGAGGGAGGCAGAGACAGAAATGTACAGTAATGTTTGCAGTCTCACCTAAGAGGTAAGGGCTAAGATGTAAAATGTAAAAGGTTCTGCTAAGTTTTTATGTCAGGTATTCCTCCTGAGAGCACTTTCACATTCAAACAGCTAATTTCCATTAAAAATTTTAAATAAAATGATTGACAACTGCATATGAATTCTTCTCCACACTTCTATACAAACCATTAACTATCAATTAGATAAGCAGAAAAGTATGTGAAAGCTGATGATGAAAACACATGAAAACCCTTAAAAACAGAAAAAATGACCTTTGGCATTTTGAGATTTTTGTTGTTTTAGATTTTTTTTTTTTTTTTCAATGAAACATTCACAAAAACAGGACGTATCCTTGGAGAAACACATGCAAAGTCACACAGGATGTGATTAATAGTGAAATCACGTAGGTGCACACACAGGCGAAGGTTTCAAGATGCTCATGCACATACACAAGCAAACACTCAGCGTCAATGTCCAACCTGTTGGGATGTGGTTGAGCGCTGATGTCTTCAGAACCTCCAACGGCTGCTCCTTTCCCAGGATCCCCTCTGTGGGAGAGAGAGAACATTCCGCTTCAAATATGGTCCGCAACATTGAAACGAGTTTCCAGTCACAAACCTGCTAATCAGGCAGTTAAAAGCACAGTCCGATTGGGCTTTAGGTCAGATGCACAGCAGCGAGCACATGCCGTGGCGCCACTATCAGCACCTGAGCAACTGACTTAGCCATGACCACTGAAAAAGCGGAGCCGGAGCTGTGAATTTGCAGAGATCCTTTCCTGCAGAGGTACCCTAAAATAAGCTGAAAATCTAAGGGGATGCCGAGGCAGCAGCCTTCATCACAGTGAGCTCGCGTGTGCCTGTGTGTGAGCTCAGTATGTGAGAGAAGGGATGTTGGGGCTCGACTGATACTGCCTGTGCTCAGCATAGCAAATGTGGCTGGCAGTAGCGGTAGAGAGGGATGAGGGGGGATGGAGAGGAGGAGAGGGAGGGAGAGAGGTAAAAATAGCTCACCCTTTTGTGTATAACAGCACATGCGGATCACGCACACACATATGCAGACACAAAGACACAGCGTTGCTGTGTTCCTCTTCTCTGTATGTGTGTGTGTGTCCATGTGTGTGTGTGTCTGTGTGTGTATGTGTGTGCGTAAGTGTGCAGGCTGTAATTATAGTGGCAACATGAAAAGGCTTTTGTAGCTGCCGAGCCCTGGGAAGACATGGCTATAAAAAGCAGAGCGACAGAAAGGGGTGGTGGAGGAGGTGGAGGAGGACGAGAAGGAAGGGGGAGGAGGACGCATTGGGGGAGAGAGAGAGGCAAGACAGAGGTAAGGAGAGGAGAGAGGATGAGGCAGTGGAAAGATGGAGGAAAAAACAATGCAAACTGAGCAAAAAGGGAGGAGAGAAGAGAGGATGGAGATGGAACTGACATTACATCTGTACACAAAGCATGCGCACACACACATATATCTATATATATATATAGATATGCGTGTGTGTGTGATGCTTTGTCCATGCTTTCTGCAAACACACACACATACATATGCACACATATGTATTTTTAGCAATCATAAGCACCTGATCCATGTATATTCTGAGGCTTAAAGACATCCAAAGCACACAAACATGCAATTATTCCTTTGGAAGGAAGATGAAACCCATGTAAAATCCCTTTGGAGGAATAAAAGAGAGGAAAACAGGCAAGCGTCTCACTGTGCATGATCTATTTCTGGAATTCTCTTTGGACCAGACTGGCACATACACGTAGACACATACACACTTAATTAGCCGCGATGCTTAAGGATGCATCGCGCGCTGATTATGTGTGTACAGTCGTCTCGCACAACCTTGCATGAGTGGCTGTACCTCTAATGCACCAATCCCTGTGAGGACTTGGGTGTGGACACCAACCATCACATTTGCTCCTGCCTGTTCAAACAAATCTCAACATACTAGGTTTTTATTTACCTAAATCCTCTTGCCAGCGGCTGCGTCAACAGATACTGCTGCCTTACAGACAGCGTCATTAAGAAAATCTTCAAAACAGGTGCCATTCAAATGATTTTTTCCAAGAAATGGTGCCCGGATTATATTTGTGTCCATATGCAGTGTGAGACTTTATGTAAAAGGTGCGGAAATATTACAAAAGCAGACAGGTGGTCACTTTGCCTCACACGTCCCTGCTCGGCAAAACAAACAGATCCACTTCAGTGATAGTTGATATCTCTTGACGAGTCTATTCAAATCACATGCACACTGCTGGATTTTGCAATGGAAATGAGGTGCATCTGTGTGTAATGACACCTGTGGCTTGGAGTAATTCTACACCAGTTTTGCACAAATTGCTGGTAGCAGCTTTACATCTTTAAGTGTGAGGATTTAAAGGGATGGATGTCTTTGTTTGTGGTTAGTTAGACAAAGTGAAAAAGCTTATTGCCTAAACCACAGAGGATACCTGAGCTGCATGTGGGGGAGAGCAGGTGTACACAAATATATCAATAATAGAGAAATAGAGAAGAAACTTGGATATACAATGGAGGGGAATGGTGAAGCCAGAGATCCTGAACTAGGGGATAGAGTAAAGGAGATTTTAGGAATATAATACAAACCTCCTCCTCCAGCTCTCTCCTCTTTTTCCTCAGCAGAGAATTTAAGTTAAGAGCCAGCCACATGCAATTAAAGTATGTTCTTTCTAAGTTTTCTAAATGTAATAGTTATGACCAGAAGGGTAAAATGGTAATCTGGTGTAAATAATAAAATATTTAGGAATGAACAATTGTCCACTGAACATCTCTCCCAAAATAATACTAAATCAGTATAGTTTGCCAAGAATCATTCTGATCTCATTCGCTTTGTTTGGAAAAAAGGTAGACATATCAGTTTAGCCAATTAGTCAACACAAATTGGTTCACAGAAATTTCTGAAAATTTGGAAATACTGACTTTGAGGGAAAATAGTAACTCCTACTTGGATATATAGTTCAACATATATTGATCAATTAATTGAAGTTTATCGTTCAGGGGGGAGTCAGATTTATTCCTCTAGGCATATACTTTAATTTCGTGTTCAGTCAGATAACATAAACTAACAAAAAACAATGTCAGCAACTGGAGGCAAAATAACTTGAAACAATCAGGAATGCTGATTCCAAATCTGAAACCAGAATTTCTTTAATTTGAGCTATGTGAACATGTAAACAAAACAAATTTTTGAATCTTGCACCACAGTCTTCTATTGTGTATTCGCCATTTGAGTATAATATATGTTAAATTGGTCAAATTTATCTATTTATTAATACTTCATTTTTTATTTGTTTCATCAACAGACATTACAACACAAAAAACACCCAAACAAAACAAAGCCGGGGTCACTGGTGTAAAACAAAATATTCAAAAGACAGACAGTAATAATTATACTCTGTTTTGTTTATAGTCCAGCCATTTTCTCCAGCGCTTTATGAAGACACATTGCTCGATCCTTAGGTAATGTCAATCTTTCCATAGAGTAAATGTCTTCTACTTCAAATTGTTCTTTAGATCATTTTTGATACAAACATGAAGCCCACTGAAGGATAAATCTTGGTGGCAGAATGCATCAGTTTGGCCCAGAACTGTTGAATTTCTTGTGGGGGCTGGAAATTTTTATCGTGTCCTTAACTACTTAGTTATAATTTTTTAATCTGTGATTGAATAGAAAATGGTACACCACTGACACAAATTAATCCTATGCTGCTAATTCCAGAGTTGAGCTTTGAGGGTGTTGCAGGTGCATCAATGAGTTCTCCTATCTCGAGTCCAAAGCAAATTTCTGTTTTTAGTTTTTAAGGCTGCATATGACGTTCGTCACCAATTTTTCATCAAATCCGTAAAACCTGAGTGATAGTCTTTCTGTGATTTACGCACACACCTGAATCACTCTCCATACAGTGAAGAATTAACAGATTCATGATACTTAAGGCTATCACTCAGGTTTTACAGATTTGACGAAAAATTGGTAACAAACATCATATGCAGCTTTAATCACTTTGTATGGCACCATTTTACAATTCATAGAACTAAAACCTGGTATGATGTGCTCCTAATAGATAAAATATGGTGAAATATGCATAACTGAAAATTGTGACATGCTGGAGAAATTTTCATTTGAATTTTAGTAGATAAAAAACAAATGCATCTGCGGTTAAGAAGTTGCAACTAACAAGACCTTCAAATGATTCTGTTACAATTTACCAGTAATTTACCACCTTTTGATTAGTTAGCTTCTTGAGTTTATTTGATCAATCCTTGCTCTTCCCAGCTGCACTGCTTTATGTAAACTTCAACACCTCACTGAGTAAACAGCTGAAACAAGCTAAAGTAAAAATAATAAATAGCTACCAAATGTGTGGCTAAACAGCTGAAATAGTAAATATGGATGGTTAAAGGGTTAAAAGAACAAAAGCCATGGTTTCAGTAAAGCTGCACAATATATTGTTTGAGCATCGTCATCGCAATATGCATGTGCGCAATAGTCACATCACAGGTCCAGCAATGTATGTAAATGAACTCAACTTGTTTTCATCTCATTTCAAAGGTACCTGACAAACACTGCACGCAGCAATCCACCAATCACAATAGTGATTGCCCCTGCACATGGAGTGAGTCGCAGGTAACAACATTGAAAAATGAGCAATGAACAAAAGAAAATCACTGAAAATAAGGAATAAAATCACTGAAAGCAAAGAAAATCACCAAAAATAAAGAAAATCACCGAAAATGAGGAAAATGACTGAAAACAAAGAAAAAAAATCCCTGAAAACGAAGAAAATGACCAAAAATGAAGAAAATCCCTGAAAATTATGAAAATACCAAAAATAAAGTTGAAAATGACTGAAAAAAAGAAGAAAATCCCTGAAAACAAAGA
>JAPTGZ010000013.1:18918541-18933654 GCA_029814645.1 Fowleria isostigma
ATACAATTTATATACGACACTTCCCTGGTTTTCCCCTCCCCCTGGGTTAGGAGTCTGGGTGGCATCTTGGATACCACTCTTTCATTCCAGTATCATATTAACAGTGTCACTCATTCAGCCTATTTCCACCTGTGCGATATCTTCCATCTCTGTCCATCACCCAACAATACTGCTACTCTGGTCCATATTATATCATATCTATATGCTCTATAAGACCAAATCTGGTCTTATTTGGTTTACTGGACAAATCCTGTCATAAACTGCAAATGGTTCAAAACTTTGCCGCATGTACCATCCACGAACCCCTTCCACGAGTCGCATAACACCTGTCCTGCATCAGCTCCACTCACTCCCTGTTGAATTCCACATCATTATACTATATCCTACTTCTCACCTTCAAGGCCATAAACAACCTCGTTCCTCAGTACTTCACTAACCGCCTCCACATAAACATTCCCACTCATAGCCATCTGCTGCCACATTATGTACCTATGTATTTTATATATGTACGTACCGTAATTCTAATTGTGTTTTATTTTAACAACTTTGTACATTGACCTTGAATATCCTGAAAGGCACTTAGAAATAAAATGTATTATTATTATTTTTAAATCTTATGATTAAGATTGAAAACACATGTAAAATAAGAATGTAATTGTATTATGTATTCTTTTTATAGGTCACTCTTTATATGATGTTTGGAGATTTTCGTCTTGTTTCCATATTGCTTAAACCCAAACATCTTTTCAGCATTTCAGATGAGTATAAAAAAAGAGGTGTAATAAACCATAGCTTCAGCCTACACCTTTACAGTCAATATCATTTGTTTTTCCTGTTCTTTAGTGTCTTGTTTTTAAATGTCAATAACTATATGCACAGATTCTGAAAAAATGTCAGCAGACATTGAAATTAGTTAAACTATTATTACAGCGTCACCACAGAGTTTTACTATCACTGCATCCAGTATGGGAATAAGCCACCAGGGTAAAGTAACACCTGTGTTGTGTGACAGGAGGATATTTCCGTCATCCATCACCTGAGTGTGTTTGTCCTCAAAGGTTAGTTGATGTTCAGACAAAGGCTAGGAGTGGCTAAAAGGATTATCACCTTTAGACTTTAGCAGGACTAAAACCTGACCTGTTAAATTACACCTTAAATGCTCTGCAGGCAATGGCAGCGGCAGCAGATGCTGAAAAATCAGTTAGGTGTGCAGACAGGTAGTGGTGCCAAGGTAAACATCAAGAGACATCTGTTTAACCCATAAGGACCCAGTGTGACATTTGTGTCACTTCCCAAATAAATCTTTCTCTATATTTAACCATCCTTAGGTGGTTTTTCACCATTTATTGTAATATTATCTTCTGTATTGTGTGTTTTTTTTTTCAGTGAAAATCAGCTATTTTCCAACATTTAATTTACTAATCATTTAGATGTTCATAAAAGTTCCGAGTAAAATTGAGGATTATTTAATCAAAAACAGAGAAAACTGAAGAGAAAGTATCTTTCATCCAATCTCTCATTAACTGAATATAAACTCAGTGTGTCCTTCCACTGTCATTGATCCAACTCCATGGATTTTACAGGTTCAAGGTGACTTTATGTGAATTGAAATTGTAATAGATTACAGTGTTTTCATGGTAACTACGGAGCTTCTGAATGTCCAAATGGGTCATATCTAATGACCATAAAGAGATGAATAACTGTATTTTACACCAATTATTTACATGTATTAGTAGATCAACAGATTGAACAGTTTATATCAGCAGATGGTTGTGATGGATGGTGGATGTTTGGGTCTGTATGGGTTAAAAAAGGTTAAATACAGAGAAAACTTCATTTGGGAACTGACACAAAAGTAGTGCTGAGTCTTTATGGGTTAAAGAAAACTGAAGCCAGAAAAAAACAACATCCACAGAAATAAGGACAATAGACAGATAGATATGTAGCTTTTATAGGGGCAACATTAAAATACAGGTAGCATGCATTTAAAGATAATATATGTAATGTTATTACATACATATTTAATAGATAATGCTATTACAAACAAATATTAAATATATATGTAATGTTATTAATATTATTACTGTCTTACATGCAATATCTTAAAACCTAAAATGATGATAAAGTAATAGTCAACAAATATAAAACCTTAGCCAATCCTTTCTTCTTTCATACCCTTACAAGGAGAATTTAAAATATGATTTTGTGAAATTCTAGGGAGCCTCTTAAGATAGTGACAGTGTGCTATGTTTGACAATGCATTTGTTTTGTCCTGCATCTTCATCATAGTGGATCTAATCCGATACTTAATAAGAGTCATGAATGAATCATGCATCAAGAACACCCTAAGAACACCCTAATTTTACAGTTAACACTTTAAAAATTAGGATTTTCTTGAAGAAAAAATGTTTCTGCATTTCTAAATGCCTTTACACAAACAGAAATTATGGAGAATTTAGTGATTCGATTTCTTTCAACCCACCCCCACCACCCTCCCTTGTGCATTTTTGATGACTCTTCATAATTCTTTTATTGAAGTGAGGAAGATTTGTTTTTAATTATTCATGTAACATTTTCCAATAGAGTTTTAATGGCAAGATCACTTATTTCCTGTTTTTCTAGGATCCAGCATTCCAGTTAACAAAGATGCAACATCTCTTGTTTTGTTGTGAAGATGTTGTGGTTTCCTGTCTAGTGTCCTCCCTGCTTAGTGTCTTCCAGGCTCAGGAACGTTGTGTTTAAAGACATTATCTGACTGGAGCTCATCCATCTCCACCAGCTCTTGGTCTGCTGCAAACTATCAGCGAAGGAGTCTTCCGTGTTTGGCTAACAAAACAGTTCACCACCAGTCTTCCATCCAAAGCTGTGTTTAAACATGAGACGAGTGTGACAGATGTTATGAATTCAGATGTATACATTGTTGTATGTATATGTTAAATTAATCCGTGGACCAAATAGAAGAAGCCAAAGCGTTTGATTTAACCTACTTACAGTTTGATGTAGCAAACAGTGACCAAAGAGATGAGAGATGAACTGAATCAGGTGTTCTGTTTGATAAGTTTTACAAGAACAGATAAGTGAAAGACACAGTTAGGCCTATGTGTTTCTGAAGGGTAAATAAACATAAGGCTAAAGATGCTCTAATACAGTGAAACCAACAATGTGGTTCACTAACTTGAAGCTTTGGTGAATTTAGTGTGGACTTTGTGTTTATTGCTAGAAAATAGTTACTTATATCTATGAGTATGGAAGTTTGCTGAGCCTAAAAATGATAAATAGTAAATGGACCGCATATATAGCACTTTTTTACACTAGCATAAGAAAAGCAAGTATGGGTTGTGGTTGCCTCCACCTATCACAACATGTGTTACATTTAAAAAATGCAACCTCTTCATCAAATCACGTCCTAAGTAATACAACAGAGGTGTCAAAACTTGGGTATGGGGGGGTCATCATATATGGGTTGTTCATAGTAAAGAAAATTCATTCAAAGAAAAGGGTTTTCTTAAGTCGAAGTGAAAAAGTAATTCTCTCTCTATGAATATGAAGAATTTTACTTTAAAATGTATTATAATTAATTTATGATTAATAAATCATAGACTTGCTTGTCATCATTTTGGGTGTGAAATTAAACTAAACCACATAAACCAGCATTACAATAAATGCTTTTATCATTTTGAGCTGGCTGTGATAGCAGCTTTCTATCCTCTTCCTATTCAAAGACAGCACTCAAGTGATTTGTCGGGCAGTGGTGAAAAAATATGCAGGGCATTGGTGGAAAAAAAACCTCCTACAGGAAGGGTCACTTCAAAACCCATTCAGGAAAAAGACACATTTAATGAGGTCTGCCTCCTCCCTTCTCCTCCCTCAGAGTGCATTCCCCTTTGAAGTATCCATCTGGAAGGAACAGCCTCACATTTGGCCTCTCTGTCCAGACGTTGGAAAGGTCTGCTGTGGTGGAGATGACTGACAGGATCTGAAAGGATAAAGAAGAAGCTGCTACAGAAGCTCCTGGCGCCTTGTTAATGCTTCTGGCGGTGGATATGCCATGCATGACAGTGAAAGACTGGGTTTTCATTGACTTTCTTTAGTCAATTGATGAATGACTTGGCTGTTCATCTCAAAAAGGTAAAAGCTGTATGAGTTTTAATGCTTTCTAAATTAAAAAAAAAACAAAAAAACAACTTACTAGCCAACAACAATTGAGTGAGTTGTTAAGTTGAGCTGTTTGATGTAATATCACTGCTGACCTTCTGTCGTATCTTCTATTATCACCAGTCCATGATAATGCAGTTTTACTGTTTTTGTTCCATTTGCAGTGCCAGAAACTTGTAAGCATATAGTATTAAAAATGACTTTAAACATAAAGTTCAAGAAAATGCTTCAACATTACAGGTCGAACAGAATAATTAGATGTAAAAGAAAAATAAACTAGCTAAATTTGTTTGTTTTTAAAATAAATAAAATAATTATTTGTGTTTAAAATACACAGTTTTTAAAAATTATAATAATAATAAATAATGTTTTTGTCCAAGTACAAAGAGCCCCATTAAAGTGAGTATTTGCTGAAACTGTGGTAGGACTTTGATACCATAAAATTCCCTTCACTGAGCTCGCCTGCTTGCAGGGTAGCATATGCTTTCTGTGAATGTGGACGCTTGTATTTTTAAACCACTAGCATGTTGCAATGTTTATTTTCCTAAACAATCATGTAACATGCTGTATGTGCTTCACTATCACAAACATTACAGGTAGTCAAGTTTATAAAGTTGAGGAGATTATCAGCTCATCTGTTATTAAATATTTAAACTGACGGAATAAAGAATATAGATGATGGAGAAACAGTGTCATAAAGAATACCGAAATGAAACTACATGTAATATATAGGAGTGATTTATTGTAGTTCACTGTGAGACTGAGTAAACATCAGCAAACTGATGTGTTTCATAAGAAACTATTCTCAGTAGACACATTACTTTCTGAAGTATAACAGATACAAAGGGAGATGTAACTCTAGAGTCTCAGCTGATGTATTATTGAATAATAGTAACCTCCCAGCCATGAACATATGCTCTCCCATGACTGTTTGATAGCACAGCCTATTATATACTGTCATACCGCTCTATTGTCACTGTAGGGTACAGCTGTACACTTAAAACTCTTCATTGCGTGTTTATTTTTTCACTCATCATCTACCCTTTGGCAAGTGTTTTTCCCACATGTTTTCTCAGAAGGACAACAGAAAATATAGGGTTAATATTTAGGAATGACATTTAAAATTGGTTGTTGAATGGGAGTTTAATGTAAAATTCAAACTCAGTTCCATAGTATAAGGTGATATTAAGTAAAATTTTGCTTAAATTTGTTATGTTCGTCTACAGTTGCAAACTATAGGCAAGTGACAAATTAAAAGGAAAAACCTGGTAGGAGTGGTTTGTCCATGCTGATATATGGGTTAATAATGGATTTGCATGCATTTCAGGAAGGGCTGACATATAAAAATCTATTTTAATGACAATAACAGCTGCCATTAAAAGTTATGTATCCTTTAGATGACAGGGATACAACAAAATGGCATCAATAAAAAAAAAAACAATTTATAAAGATGGGTAGCGATTTGCATATAGGAATAGTTTCATTCAGGTGCTTTCTCAAATCTTACTCTAAATTTCAATAGAGAATAGAAAGTATAGTACATGGGTGTAAGAGTAAGATTTACATACTTATGCACTTATTTGGTTGAGTAGTCCATTAATGTTCTCAGCATATACCTATTTTCCCCATTTCTAAGGTTTATAGTTTCATGTAATGAAGAAAACACAAAGGGAACACACCGTGCCGGCCCATGGAATTTCGGCACTCTATCCGAAGTGTGGAGGCAGCGTCCCTCCCCACTATGGGGTACTAGTCTCTAGCTACAATAAAACCACAACAGAAAGTGATCAAACTTTACAAGAAACCTGACTCATGCACTGTAAAGCACTTTGTGACCTCTGTCTGTGAAAGGTGCTCTATAAATAAACCTTACTTATTTGCATACATGCTTCAATACATGCTCTAGATCTGTTGCTTGGAGGAGCAGCTAAAAGGGGTTTCCCAGCATGCATTGGGGCATGCTTGGAAAATAGAGTAAAAACAGTTAAAATAGGGTAGTTACATGTCTTGTAAACCGTGAGTCAGATGGCTTGTAAGTTTAATGACTATCTGTTGTAATTCCAACACATGTCCTAATGCACTTCTGATGAAAACCACTGCACCTGTGTATTGGTCTGATTAGTTCTTATAACATAGTTGGGTGAAATTAAGATATTAATTTGTTTGATTTTGAGTTAAATACTTACTATATAACATTGTGAAAAAAAAATAAATTTAGACGTAATTTAAGTTTTTCTCATCCTCCTCCTTCCTGCGGTGCCCTAGGTTGCTGCCTAGTCTGCCGTCCCTGGAAACACATATAACCTGAATACAAATGTACTTTCAATTTCTGTTTGATCTTCTTACTGTGATACAGATGAACGGATATGATGATCATAATTTTAAAAAAAATAGAAATTAGTCCACTCATTTATGATAAGGTCAGTAGCAATTGTGACAGACCTAGTTTAGAGACGAGTAGAATTGATTCCGAGGTATGCTGATGTCTTGACCAACACTTTATAAAGCAACAAACAGTAATTTGGCTGAAGATACATTTAACCAAATCCCTAAACCATCATTATGTTGACAGTCTTCCTCCTTTTCTACAGGGTTGCTCTACTTTCATCAGTGCATCTGTGAGGACATCTGCAGAAATCACCAATAATGGGCTATAACTACACCCACACTGTTTTCTCTGGAGAGCAACTCATCTATGCTATCACCATACCATTGTCAACCTCCATCATCCTGGCTAACCTCCTAATCATCTTAGGCATTGCCTGGAACCGCCAGCTTCACAACACTCCCAACTACTTCTTCCTTAGTCTATTAGTAGCTGACATGTGCACAGGTGTGGCTCTACCTTTTATACCATTAATGGGACTGAACCGAGAACTGAGCTTTAGTTCCTGTCTGGTGGCACACGTGTTTCCAAATTTTCTGTTCCTGGCGTTCCTTTTCAACCTGGTGATGGTTCACTATGAGCGATATATTTACATCCTTGACCCTTTGCATTATGGTAATCTGTGGATGCATCGTAATTTTTCTCTAGCGTTGCTCATAGTGTGGGCACCACCACTTCTATATGCGTCACTCCCTGCTTTTGGGTGGAACAACTGGTCAGCGCCAGACTGGAATGGTTGTTGTGAAAGTAGCCAAAGTATATTTCCTTTTTCAAACTGTTCAATGAATGTGACCACCTGCTGCTCATATAGACGAGTGTTCCCTAATGCTTTCATCTACTTGGAGGTGTATGGTCTTGTTTTGCCTGCTATCCTGACAATTGCTGGCATGACTGGCCGTGTCCTCTGGATCACCCGAGGTCAACTCAAGGATATCTGTCGCCTCCATCGTTCAGTGGAGCGTGGAAACCAGGCCTCAGACCATGAGCAGAGGCTGAACCTGCGGTACACTCGCTGTGTGGTAGCGGTGTCACTGACATTTCTTGCATGCTGGGTGCCCTACCTCATTTACATGCATGTCTGCATAGCATTCCTGATCAGCGACACCAAGTGGAGCTCCACCACTCACATCATCCTGTCATGCACTGGTATTGGTAGCATGGCCGTGGTGCCTTTAGTGCTCGGTCTAGCCAATAGGCAGTACACAGAACCTGCTTACAAGCTTCTACAGAAACTCAGAGACCGGTGGAGACGAAGGACACGGGACTCTAATGAAGTTGCTATTTAACAAAATACAAATATAAATATTTATGAACTTGTAAGGAATTATTCTAGTGTGGACCAAGGCTGAAACAAACCTGTACAGGAGGGAGCAGAGCTGTAGATTGCCTCATAACTACTTTATTGGTCATTCTACCAAATTGGTGCACACTGCTTCCCCATAACCAAAAAACTAATTTACAGAGTATTTAAAGCTGTATTTAAAGACTTCTACATCTATGCATTTTTGCTTGTGTTCCAGCTTTTAGAAAATGTAAGCTGTCCTGTTGTTTTGGCTGTTCACAGGTGTTTTCAGATAGGTGGCTACAGGAGCGGCTGGTGGCATAGACGGACTGGGCAGCCACCTAGGACGCCACCTGTTGCAGGGAGAGCTATAGTATACACATTGATCAATATGAGTAGTACCTTGATAATTGCTCTATGAATGCAGGAAATATAACAAACAACCTGACTCACAGTTTACAAGACATATAACTATCCTATTTAAACTGTTTTTACTCTATTTTGCACTGTAAAGCACTTTGTGACCTCTGCCTGTGAAAAGTGCTCCATAAATAAACCTTACTAACTTACTTACTTACCCTGCCCTAATGCATGCTGGGAAACCCCTCTTAGCTGCTCCTCCAAGCAGCAGAGCTAAGGGTGTTTTCCAGCATGCACTGGGGTAGGGTAGTTACATGTCCTCAAAACTGTGAGTCAGGTTGCTTGTAAATTCGCTAACTGTCTGTTGTGGTGCAGACGTAGTGTGAGCCATACACCCTGGAGTGGGGAGGGGTGCCACATCCACAGTTCGCACAGAATGCTAAAATGCCACAGGCCGTCCCTGGATGGCCAACCAGATTCTGTCAGACACAACCTGGACAAGACTACTGCTCTCCTCCTGGTCTCAACACAGAAACTTGAAAAGTACTTTCACCATAGTCCTTTATGGAATCAGTTAATCTATATTTTTGTCTGCGTTTGCCAAAATTCTTTCCAATGAAGGGACAGAAATGAATCTTTACAAGAGCTATGAGCCCAAAATAATTGTTGATTTGTAAATGTTTAACAGTAATCTTATTGATACACAGTGATCATTGTTAAAAAACAACAACAAAAAAAAACATCGATGTGCTTCATTTTTTGGCGTATAAAGACACCTGACTGACACCATCTGCTGTCTTGTAAAAATTATATTGAGACAAAATATAAAACAGAAAAGTGGACCAGTGAGACCAAGGGGGACAGAAAACATCATTATCATTTGAAGATAATATCAGGTTATTTAATGAGGAAGCTTATCAACACTATACTGTATGGTGGATTAAAGTGTAAACACAAAATGTATGTTTCACAGTCTGTAGAGGCATTTTTACAGCACTCTCAAAAACAAAGGAGGATATGCTTGAGCTGTCAAATATCACAAAAAAAATAATGTGAGAAATGATATTTATAAGGCAGTAACTGGCATTTTTATGTCACTACAGAAATCTACATTGCTGTCACTCATGGAAATTGAGTAGTTAAGATCATTTTAGGCAATATGACCTGTAATATAATTATCTGAATAGTTTTTTTACACAATTGAATTTGCTGTATGCAAAAAAATCACAAATAGCTGGGTTAATTGCACAAAATAATTATTTAATAGAAGCACTTTCTAAAGGTGGACATAAAAAACAACAGTTTGGCAAAATGGCTCTGAATGTCTTACTTATAGGCCTAGGTATTTTTTACTGCCAATTTCTATTTTGTAAGATTTATAGCTGATTTAAATGAAGATGTAACTGAACAAGTGTAGAGTATGTGCAGTTTCCACATAACCCACCACTGCTGCCAAAAACAAGTCATTTTTATTTGATTCCTTTTAAATTTACTTGTCAACAACACTTATAAGTTTAAAGGCCATGATGTAAAGTCTCACTTTTCTCTGTAAGGTTGAATAAAATACTCTTATGTCACCATTATATGCTGCATCTCAGATAAATGGTTGAAGTGGTACAGTATATCTTAATTTCATCCTAGTCATAGACTTTCACCCCCGGTTTCTGCAGTGTTTACTCCTTTCCCAAGTCAGCGTGGGTCTTTATTCTGGTGTGCAGGCTGGAGGTTCTAAATACATCTGGAACACAAGAGGAAGGAAGAGATAGAAGGACGTATGCATCACCTATGTTCACATACTGAGAAAGAGGGGAAATGTGGAAAGGATGAAAGGAAGAGTTAATAATTTTTTTCCATATTTATAAGAGTTTAAAAGAAGGTGAGGTTTGCTTGTGCACGTCAAACATCTGTTGAAGGATCAGTAGGCTTATGTATTTAGTTCCTGTGCTGTTCACAGTGGCAGTCCTAGACCATTTGGAGCTCTAGGCAAGCTTTACCGGCAGCAGCCCTCCTCCTCAAAATAAACATACACGAAAAGATCTCATGTCCAAAGAACTGCACATTTATTTAAACAAAGATAATAAACATCAAAAAAACATGTGCAAATTTCTTCCAAACAAGATAAAATAAAAATCTTCTATAATTAAAGAAACAATAAATGAATTTTTCACTTTTTTACGGTAAAGTAAGGCAATATCTTCATTAAAAACACAACAGGAGCTGAGAAAAAGGTGCACACTGAACACAAAATCAGAAAACTAATCATAAATAATATAATATTGTGTGCAAAATTATATGATACAAAATGTGATCCATATAACATGTTAAATAATCAAAATATGACATACAAAATTTAAAAAAAATGAGGTGCAAATTCACCTCAAGATTTTTACTTTGCGTTTTACTTTGCATAATTACACCTCACACTTGTATTTATATTTATGATGCAATCCTTCTGGCCTTCTTTGCTGCATGTTTGGTGCCCTCCACTGGGTGGCACCCTGGGCAACCGCCTACATCACCTGTAGAAAGGACCGCTACTAGTTGTTTATGTTAACTTGTTTTGTGCTAGGAGACAGCCATTTGTTGATGATGGCTAATTCATTTCAAAGCTGATTATTATCCACAAGACAGACAAGAGTTGAAGTGCTTTTTTCTGCTCCTCTATAGCAGCAACACAGCTTAGTATCAGAGATAAAACTGTACAGAAAAAAGGGAATTTTAAGACACAAAAAGCCTTGTTGAAATGTCCTTCCAAAAAATAAAAAAAAAACACAGTTTTCAGATTATGAGAATAAGTATTTTAATAACATATCCTAATTAAAGTTCAACTAAATTTAACCTGTTATCAGCCTCAGATATACAGATAAATTTGCAGTGGCGGTCTTAGATCATTTAGCGCTCTAGGCAAGCTTTACCAGCAGCGTCCCTCCTCCTCAAAATAAACATACACAAAAAGACATCATGTCCAAAGAAGTGCACATTTATTTAAACAAAGATAATAAATACTGAAACAATATGTGGAAATTTCTTCCAAGCAAAATAAATAAACATCTTCTATAATTGAAAAAATAAAATTAGATAAATAAACTTTTCCCCCTTTTTTTTTTTTTTACAGTAACCTCATCATTAAAAACACAAGAGCTGAGAAAAAAAGTGCACACTCTGAACATAAAATCAGAAAACTAATCATAAATAATGCAATATTGTTCACTAAATTATATAATACAAAATGTGATTCATATAACAGGTTAAATAGTCAAAATATAATACACAACACAAACCAAAAAATGAGGTGCAAATTCACCCTAACCAAAAATTTCTACTTTGTTTTACTTTGTATGATCACACTTCACACTTGTATTTACAGTCCAAACCTTCTGGTCATCCTTGCTGCATTTTTGGCACCCTCCGCTGGGTGACACCCAAGGCAACTGCCTATATCACCTGTAGGAAGGACCGCAACTGCAAATTTGTTATAAAATGCCACATACTAGTGACTCTATGACAAATGATGACTTTTATTTGTATTTTCAGTTTACTTTCATGTACACACACAAATTACAAGTCCAGAGCTGCTGCTGTAGGTATCCTTTGTAATTTGTTTGTGGTACTTTTAATCTCAGTTGCGCACAAAATGATAGTATATTTCTTCACTCCCACAAGAAAACTTTACTGTCCAAAGCTTGCTCTTTTACAGCTAAAGAGACAAATTCTCATTTCAGTCTTACTTTTATGTCTATATCACATGAAATGCTTTTTATATGTGCCTAAAATTCACCAGGAGAAATAGGTGAGACATGACAATTGCTGGGAGTCGTACTTGAGACCTCAGGGAAATATCTTGCAAGTCTGAATTCAGTGTTCTTAAGAGCTCATTTGTGTCTTGACTGTAAAAGAAAATGAACAATAATGGAGCTGCAAAAGCTGGAAGAAATTGGTAAATTATTGAAATAGCAATGTACGGCAATGCTACATTAGTTCAACATAAAATGCCAAGCCTCACATCTAAAGTTAAACAATTTATGATTGCAAAAACTCAACCATACAACATAATTTCCAATTCATTCTTTTTCTGAATTGCTTGATCCTGAAGGGGGTTGCAAGGAGGCTGGAGCCTGTCCCATCAGGCAAAGGTAGAGTACACCCTGGAAATGTTGCCAGGGTTGACACAGTGGGAGGAAGCCAGAGTACCCATGCACACATGGGGAGAACATGCCAACTGCACATGGAAAGGTGCCCCCCATTGGCTGGTGTCAGAATTGAACCCAGGGACCTTCTTACTGCGAGGCAACAGTGCCCACTACACCACTACGTCACCACAGTTTAGGGCAAAACATAGTAGGGGTAAGCCAGTGAAAAAGCATTACAACCACTGGAGACAGAAATTCACTAATTTTTATTGCTGCAAGTATTCTGCTTATTATAACTTGTGCAGAAAAGCACTCAGTGACTTATTCACACTGATCTCTTTGCGTTGCCCCTCTGATAGGCTGTCTTCAAAATTTTTAAATATTCAAAAATATTTTTTGATGATTCTTCTTTAATTTTCCTCAGATCTTGAAGTACATGTTTTATGACTGTTGAGAGTATAGAGTAAGACCCAGTTTAACCTCCTGAGACCCAGGAAGATGAAAATTTTAGTTCAGTGTTGTTGTTTTTTTTGTTTTTTTTTACATAAAAAAATTGTTATGATTGGAAACTGTATAATACAACAGTTTTCTCAGATACATTTTTTAAAAATTTATTTATTCATTTATTTATCTATTTATTAATGTATGAAATGTCCTTTGCAATGGACAGCATTATTTAAGTAAAACTGTCAAACTGTTGTCCCTTACAGAGTACAAAAATGCATTGCTGGGTCTGTAAAGCCTATGTATTATGATTAATTAATTAATTAAATATTATTGTTAGCCTATGAGGGCTGAACTTGCTTTTCTAAGGAGGTTTCCAGTGAAGCACAACTGCAATGACTGGGTTTTGACAAAAATTTTTTACTTTGGTTTAACAAAGTCCTAACTATGGCAATCCTAGACCATTTGGTGCTATAGGCAATCTTTATCGGCAGGTACAATTTCGCATACTTTTCTTAAAACATTTCAGATTATTCACAATTCTTATAAAAGGCTTTGTAAATGTAAACATTTTTGCATAATTTTCCTTACTTTTAACATGAAAAATTGCTGTTTTTCATTCTTTATGGTTTATTATGATAGTATTTTACTGGTCTGACCCACTCTAGATTGAATTGACCTAAAATAATTTTAACATCATTGATTGTTAATATCTTCAATGGAAATTTTGTATTTCACAAATTCATCCCAGGGGCTGGATTGGACCCTTTGGCGGGCCGGTTTTGGCCCCCGGACCGTATGTTTGACACCTGTGCCTTAGTGGGTTCTGGTTCTTAGTGTAGCCAATGCCACTTTCATAGTTTCCAAGGTTAGGCCTAGAATACTAACATCACTGTCAGTCAGCACTCAAAATGTGCTTTTAAATGTGCCTATAAATGAAGTACGTGGGTGGAAATGAAAAAGAGTGAGTGCACAAGGGTGATCTGATTAGGAAAAACAGAGTTTAACCAAATTAAGGGGCAACAAGGTCTGACATTTTTGGCTCATTAAGGAGAGATGAGTTATCATTACACACGATCTGTTAAGGCTTTCATGGGCCTGCCTTGTTAAGTCATGGTACAGAATGTTTTCCATGTTGGAATATTGTGTATGTGTATGTCAGGATGACAGAAGAGAACCGGGAGTAGAGTAACAGGAGGAGGAGGGCGAGACTGTCGGGCTCCAACTTGTCTACGACCGTCTCCTGCCTTTATCGAATTTGCTATACCAACAAGTAAATACAGTCTGCAATGTATGAGTGTTTAAAGAAGAGAGAAAGGTCAGCAAATACAGTATCTTGATCGTGTTACTTTATTTTTCAAATTTATTCCTTTGCAGTTTCTTGTCTCAGTTTCATTCCACTGCTGTTGAAAAGCTGTTTAAGTCTACAACTATAACACCAGATTAATGTGAGCCTCTTTACAATGTGAAACATTATCGCTGTGTATGTCTTCCTAATATAAGACATAAACCAACAGCAGAAACACACTTGTTTGGTTTTCATAGTTCACATGTCAAAGAAATCTTCACACTTTTAATATCCAGTATTTTCTGTTTTCTATTTGCATCAAAAGAGGTCAGATACAGGCAAAAACACATTACAAAGGTGGCGTCAACAGTTGGAAATGCAAACATAGATAAGAAGCCTATTTTCGTCTATGCTTAACATAAACGAAATGTCACAAATCCCCCAAGCACCAATTCTGAGAAAGATGTTCAACTCGCCAAGAAGCTGTTGTTACCGTCCACCAGGTAACAAAATAAAGCGCACAGACAAAACAGATCACGTGTACAAAATCAGACTTTAAATTAATAATCTAAGGAATTCACATTTTGTGGATTATGCTGCAGTCAGAGTGATAGAAAGACAGTGCCAGTCAGTCTTCAGCATAAAAGTAGTTTTCAGACACGACTCTCCCTGCTTCCACGTTCACCCGGATCATCAGGCGTTTCTTGGAGGCTGGGTGTGTTTCTGCGATGGTGGCTGTTGGAATGATGGTGTTGGTTGGATCTGGGACTTGTGGATTTTCTGGTAGCTGTTGCTTCATTGGTTGGTGAACGTCTGCGTGTAAGTAAGTCGGTTTGTTTTAGAAATCTGAGCGGAAGAAAGGTTTTATTTTAGTGGGGCAATAATTGCAATAACATATTTTCTTTTATATTTTTCACAATTCAGTCAAAAATGAAGAGACCACTGGTTTCACTGGTTTGGCTATTCTAGATACTACTGATGAAATTTTTCCCCCAAAAGCACTGTCAGTGATTTGCAGAAAATGACAGAAAATGCACTGTATTAGAATAGAATAGAATAGAATAGAAT
>JAPTGZ010000013.1:19010840-19024281 GCA_029814645.1 Fowleria isostigma
CCCAAAAAAATTCAAACAATCCCTGCACAAAACACCAACACATGCACTTGTTATGAAAATTATTGTTGTCTTGAGACTAAATGTAAGAATGGTTGTAATAAAATGTGTTTCAAAATATTATTCAAAATACCAAAAAGATCTCAAACCCTCCTAAAATATAATTTTTCTCTTGTCCACCTCCTTAGATGACAACCTTACGTCAAATATAAACATTTATATAAGTTATAAATACACTTTTTTATGATTTTGTTGATATATATCTATTATACCTGATAAAACAATTAATTTAATCATTGACATATTTTAAATACTAGTGATAATGCACTGAAGTTGTGTCCCACAACATGTGTATAACCCTGTAACGTAGCAGAAGAAAATAGTGAGTCACATGACACAGATGAAATGACATCATCAATCCCTCTGCTAACACCATAGCTAGACCAAAGTTAAATCCTCTCTTCTTCTATTTTTCAGATTTTTCCAATCTCTTCTGCCTTGACTGGTTGTGTCACTCTTACTAACGCAACCGTGTAACGCTTATTATCAGAATAAGACAACTTAATTCAAAGTCTTTTATATTTATTAATATAACTAAGTCTGTCCCTGTCGCTAACAGTAGCATTTCATCCACAGCTAGCAAACAAAAACTGAAACAAAGCTGACATTAGCATAGATTTGCAACACTGTAATGTTAATGAGAGTAAAAAAGCATCTCCTTCAGTTTAGTCAGGAGGGACAGTGTATCTGTAAAAAAAACAAAAACAAGATGTACATGTATAATTTAGCACAGTTTATTTAAAATATTTTACCATATTTGTTTTTTCCATTTTTTTCTCTTTTTCCTCCAGGTATGGTGCAGATGTCAATGTAATGTTATGGGAAATAAGGACAGAGCACAATAAATTAAAACCTTGTAGCTTTGATGCTTGAGCTGGATGAACCCAATTATTTGATGGTTTATTACTTGGTTTTACATGACACAACTTTATAAAATCATACATTGATTTTTCAAAGATTTTGATGCCCAAATTGTCCTTCAATTCTGGAATGACCCACATTTATGAATTTTTGAATGCTTGTTTATGGTAAACTGTGTAATTTACAGAGTGTTCTTGAATGCCTCACAGTACTCCCTGAGGTGAACGCCATAAACAGATAAATGGTGTGGGAGTAGAGGAAAGAGTCCACAGGACTCCAACTGGAGTTAAAAAATAAAATAATTTTTGCTATAAAAGAACTCGTGGACTCTTGTGCCACAAAGCTGCAACAAATAAAAAATGAAAATCAACATGCTTCAAGCATCCTACGCAGTGTCTGTGCATTGTGCTGAGAATTCGCCACTGCAAAACCCTGCAGTAGCTCTGTTTACCAAGTGTTTGTGTTCATTACATAACATATATGTATTCATTCGGTTCACGTCCGAACCAAACCGAAGGCTCTGTATCGAATCGATTCAGTACAAACGAGTGCACTGTTACTAGGGTTGCAAAGGGGTGGAAAATTTCTGGTAAATTTCTGGAAACTTTCCGGAAACTTTCCATGGGAAGTTAAGCTGGGGAATTTTGGAAATATTCCAAATTGAAAACTTTCTATGGGAATAATAAAGCCACAAATCTACCTTCATACACAAGTGACCTGCTTACAGTAGTATGTGATACTGCAAAGACATTCAACCGAATACATGTAAGTTCAATAAATCAAATCAATTAATTTATGTTCAAAACGGAGTGGGAAGAGGTAAAAACTTATTTAATCCCATCCCCATTTCTCCTCAATAACTTGTCATGAAGAACTTTCAATACATTCCCCTGTCTATAAACTTCACAACTGGACAATGAACAAATAGGCCTATAGAGATAATAATAAACTAATTCAACAATATTTACATTATATAACCAAAATATGTGTGAAACCAAGCAAAAAACAAAAAAAAACCCTACTAGGAACAATGCGGATGGGTAACCGTTAACTTACATAGTAATAATAATTACATACCAACAATGGTAAGAAGACCACAATACCACCAATAGTAACAAACAGCACATACAGCACAATTGTAAGAACAATAGCAGAAGGTAAATAACAACACATATCAACTAGAGGAGGAACAACAAACACATCAATATCATAAGACATTGAAGAAGAATATTGATGTAAAATAAGTATTAAGACCTTTATACTGGGACCAGTATAAAGTATATTATACTGGGACCAGACCATATGCTTATAGTTTAAATCGGTTAATATTTCAGCATTGCTTGTGTTGAATATCTAAACTATTACAAAGTTTCACTCCACACAAAAACGTTTACGAGTTGTTCGAAATTTAAGGTAACGTGAAATCTCCAAATCCTCTCAATTTATGAAGACGCTTCTGTATTGTGAAACATTTTTGCAAGTTACCAGATTTTGTGGTACTCTCTCTGGCTTGTGCTAGAAGAGTCACAGTTAATGGGTGAATCTCTAGCAAAAGTCTAACAGAGGTCAATGAGTAAATTTAGCTGTACTTTACCATCTGCAGCTCCCCTCCCTTCATAGGTGGCACCGTTGGAGTCTACAGCATCTGGTTCTGATGGTTTAATAAGAGTGAACATTATCACAATAAAACATTGGAGGGAAGGAGGGAGGGTGTAAATGAATGAATGAATAACTTACGTTGCCTTTCTGTCTTCCTCCAGAAGTCTGTAAAGGTCAAAGGACAGTAAAATCAGCACAAATTCAGACATGGTGGTAACTAGTTTACAGTCACAATGGCAATATTTAATATAAGAACTGATTTTTAACATGAGGAAATGTATGTTGATGAAGTACCTGCTTCCCATGGCATTGACTCTATTGATAAAAAAAAAAAAAAAAAAAAATGTCAGCAAGCAGGGTTTTAGAAGTATTTTCCACATTCACACATGAAACATCAAGACAGACGAAGAGATAACTTTTACCAAACCCCACAAACAACAGCACGACGGGTTGATATAATTTTTAAAACACATTTGATTAGCAGATGTATTTTGTTTTTTGTTCTTTCAGCTTCAACAAATATCTTACCTTTTTGGAAGAACCACTTTCCTGGAAGTGAACAGGAACAGAAAGAGTAAAAGTAAATTACAAACATAAAATAGCAAACAAATTACATGTAAAATCATTCAAATGTGTATAAAACTTTTGTTATTGTGAATAAAATGCTAAGAATGGTATATGGGCCTGGTCAAGTGGAACGGATCAAAAAATTTGCTGTTCAAATATACTATTTCACCTAAATAACCTAAAGTAACTTATAAAACATATTTTGGTAGGTATTTTAAGTGGTTAAAAGTGGCAAAATAAGCCTGGTAATGGATTAAAAAAAGAACACCTCTGATCTGTCATTGGCAAAAATGGTTCCATTTTGCTCTGGCAGGCTGGACAGGGAATTTCACAGGGGGGCAGAGCTTCCACCAAATATGTTGGATACACACACTAAAAAGTAAAATATGGATTAAAGAACTTCATATTTATATATTCATTTTGATCTGCCCATCTTCATATGGCATATGGCTTTTTTGTCAACAGGAATTTTGCGAAACCAAAAACTAGACAAAATTTGGTTAAAAAAAAAGATATAATGGGGTATTGGGGAACAATTTAAATTTTTTTTTTACCATATGTCTTTCTCCCCTTGACCAGGCCCATATGTGTTGCTTTTCTCACCCGATTTCACTTTGTGTACGATCACCACCAGTAATACCACTGCCAGCAGACAGATGAAGACTGTGAGCCCTGAACTAATCTTCAGATTACTTTCAGGTTCTGGTAAATTAAAACAGCAGTAAACACATTTTCAGTGCATCACACATAAGTGGATATTGTTGACAGACAATATTTATTAACAGATTGTTTCAACAGAGATTACAACCTGAATTTCTACTTTCTGTGAAAGGGCTGGGAATAGGTTCGCTGGATTCTTGACTGACCGGGTTCTGCAACTCACAGGTCACCTCCTTTATGTTTTCACTGTTCTCCTAAAATTTGAGTGACATATTCTGAGTTAGACCAAAACAAAGCAGTCACATTTAATAAAACTCCTAGTTACTAGTGATGAGGCGTAAAATCACAATGTTACCAATGTCATCTATCATTATCATCTTACCTTTATTTTTTTATCACTACACACAAATCATGATTAGTTTCCCTCAGTAGAACTATGTGCAATATCACAATAATCAATATAACATAAATCAAAAATTAGCATTTGAAAAGTTTCCAGTGTGCATTTGTTAGCATTTTTAAAAACTACAAAATGTTACTACCCCTCTGGAATAAGAAACATATTTGCAATGGACATATTACATCAAACTGGAGTGTTAGATCAATGCAAATGTTTTCCAGTGGGTTTTTGAGACTTTTTGGTCACAAAACTAAAAAAAAAACCCAACCTTGATTTATTTGATTTAATGTCCCCCCCCGCAAATCCCAAAATGCACAGAATTAGTAGACAAAAAATTGCAAAAGATTTTATTCATAGTGACAAACACAATTTTGCCATTTTCTTGCTCTTTTTTTCTATTTATCTACTTTATTTTACATATTGCAGTGTTCACAGCATTGCTATTCCTTGGCTCCCTGGGCTGTGTCTTGGCAAGAATATGGCAATTTGATTCAAAGTGACTTGTACACGAAATGCTCTATACCTATTGTTAATTTGAAGTCATAACTCATCTAGTCAACTCGTATTATTATCCTTTACATTTTTTTCTATTCGCATCATTAAAAAACAACAACAAAAAAACAAAAAATATATAAGTTGCACGGGACTATAAGTTGCATCTTTTTGGGAAATTTATTTCACAAAATCTAAGACCAAGAAACAGACATTTCATCTTGAAAGGCATGTTATAACAATAACAATAGAATAAAGAACAACAGGCTGAATGGGTGTAACATATGTTAACGTAACATATTAACAGTTATTCAGATACACTATAACATAAAGAACACAACAGGGAGGATGACTAGGGGGAATAAAAATAATAAAACTGTGAGTCCAAAAAAGCAAGATACCAGTAGTTGTCACAGGCCTAGAGCACCCTCTCGTGGCTGTAGGTAATGTTTACTCCTTGGTCATGTTGGTCAATGTGAAATAACATTTCAGAACATGTGAAATTATATATTTTAATATATACAAGTCACACCCTGAATATAAGTCGCAGGATCAGCCAAACTATGAAAAAAGTGCAACATAATCCGGAAAATACGGAACTCTGTTTAATTATTCCTCATTATACTGCAGTACCGTGTCTTAGAATCAAAAAAGTACATTCAGTTGTCACTCTACCACTATTGAAGAAAATAGGTTGATAAGTCAAGTTTGAATTTTTAAGATAATTGAAGAAAAACAAAGTTTGGTGCTGGCTGGTGCATGTTAGCTGACTATCAATAGTACCTGCTGCTAAACTGGGTCAATGTAGATCCACCTTCCTCAGAATGTGGCATTTAATGTTTTTTTGGTTTTTTTTTTCAGTTTCAGCCAGTTTTTGTGCTGTCCAGCTTATGGACAGATAAACAAAAAGAAACCTATCTGTCAACACCATTCATGAGAAGGACACTTTGAAAAGAAGGCATAGAGTCACAAATGAGTTTTGTAGCATCCTGACATCAGACTTGAAGTGCCTTGAGTACCTGTGTAAGATGCAGTTCCTTAGATGAACCTTTCTGTTCGCTGTCAAACTTCCATGTGTAACTAACAGGTTCAGCTCCTGTAGTGTCTCCATCACAGCTCAATGTGCAGTTTTTCTTCCCCTCATCACACGATTTAGATATGTAAGGTTTACGGACTGGAACTGTTATTGGAGAAAAAAGGTTGCAAACACACAACTTCCACGTTCATTTATGATGAATCATTAATAAACTGAGTGTATGCACTCACAGATGACTTTGAGGTCTATCGGCTTGCCGGCCTTGTTGTTAATATTAGGTGTATAGAGTCCGCTGTCTTTTTGAGTCAGATTCTTGATGGTCAGTGCTCCAGTGGAAGTGTCCAGGCTGCCACGGACTAACAAAACACCAACCAAGATAGAAACATTATAAATCCAAACATTGGATCATGAATCCAAGAGCCTTTGGCTTAAATCCCATAATTATTTCAATTTGTTGCAAAATACCTTTGAAGTGTCGATATGATTCAATATTTGCTCCATCCCAATCCATTGCGATGTTCGGACCATCTTTCCACAAGATGGTATTGATAACATCGGGCTTAGAGGAGGGTCTGAGGACAACTTCATCACCCACCTTCTTAAAGATTGCTACAAATGAAAAAGAAGCTCAGTGTGGGTATAAATATCTATAAAATAATTTGTTTATGCATTTAATTTTTTCCACATGTTTTATAGTTGTTTGTCATGTCATCAGTGAGTAGTTTTGGTCGTTGTTTTTATTATTTAATTATAAAAGATACAAAAACAAACTGACAAGCAAAATCAGAGCTAGCATGAAAGCATACTATAATGAAGTATTAACTAAAAACAAGGACAATATTAGAGCGATCTGGGGAATTCTAAAGGAAGTAATTAACCAAAATGCCACAAAGAATGCATATCCTGAGTACTTTACTGATATAGACGGGAAAATCAACAACATGCAGAGCATAGTCAACAAATTCAATGAATTCTTTGTGAACGTTGGGCCCAACTTGGCAAAAAGTATCCCAATCAGGAACAACAGGGAACTTGATGTATTGCTGATACAAAGAATTCCAAATGCCATTCTCACTAAGACAAATGAGGCTGAGATAAAATCAATTGTCAACAAATTCAAAATTAAGTATCCACAGACTGTCACAATATAGACACGACACTTATCAAAAAGGTCATTGACACTATTTTAAAACCCTTAACACACATATGTAACCTGTCATTTCTGACTGGAACCTTTCCAGATAAAATAAGTGGAACCCTGTATAAGAGCGATGATGAGCACACATTTACAAACTACAGACTGGTCTCCTGCTCCCACAATTCTCAAAAATTTTGGAGAAACTTTTCAATAATACATTAGTAAGCTTCACAGAAAAACACAAAATTATTCATGAAAGCCAATATGGTTTCAGAGCAAAAAGATCAACAGCAATGGCTATTCTGGAGGTGGTCAAGGGAATCACTGATTCCTTGGAATGTAGGAAAAGTTCAATTGGAGTTTTTATCGACCTAAAGAAAGCATTTGACACAATTGAACATGCCATCTTGCTCAAAAAATTGGAGAGATATGGTATCAGGGGAGTGGCATGGAACTGGATTCATAGCTATCTATGTGAGAGGCAACCATTTTTCAAGATGGGGGAGTTTAAGTCCGATTGTTGGACCATAGTCTGTTGAAAACCCCAAGGGTCAATTTCGGGTCCTGGCCTGTTTAATCTGTATATAAATGATATCTTCAAGGTTTCCAGTCTCATTAGGTTGATGTTATTTGCAGATGACACAAATATATTTTATGCAAATGATGACTATAAGACTGCAATAGAGGTGGTGAATCCAAATTTAAGTAAATTAAAAATCTGGATGAATTTTATTAAATTGTCACTGAACTTAAGCAAAACTAAAGTAATAGTATTTGGGAACCAGAATGTAAATCATGATTTGCCAGTAGAGGTAAACGGGGTCGTAATAGAGAGAGAACTGCAGAATTTAAATTTTTGGGATAATTATAGACAGTAAACTAACTTGGAAAATATGCATCAAACACATACAACACAAGCTCTCAAAGAATATCATCATGATAAATAAGGCAAAGTACTTCTTAGACCACAAGGCTCTCTATATATTGTATTGTTGTCTTGTGTTGCCGTACTTAACCTATGGGATAAAAATATGGGACAACACCTGCAAGAGCTCACTGCTCCCCCTCTTCAAAGTCCAAAAGCGAGCAATTCAAATTATACATAAAGTGGGTTACTTTAACACATACCAATGTGTTGTTCGCAACTTCTGAGTTATTAAAGCTGCCAGATCTGGTCACCTACAGCAACGCTAAAGTCCTATGCCATGCAAGTCAACAAATACTACCAGTGAATATTCAGAAATGCTTCATGATACGTGAGGGAGGGTACAACTTGAGGAGCAAGGGCAATTTTGTGGTCAGGGCGGTGAGAACCACTAGAAAGAATTTTTTGTGTCTGCGTGGGGTCTGACAGTGGAACAGTTTGAAGGTTCAACTTAAGCAACACTCCAGCACCATACAGTAGTTTAAGCGAGAATATAAAGAAATAGTCTTAAAAAACAATATAAAAATGAAGGCCTATGAAGGCTCTACGGTGTATGTTCTAAATTATGATTATTGCCACTACTTTTCGTTTCTGTGTTTCTTTTGTGCATCATTCTATTAACACATAAATCAAATCTAATTAACCACTTACATTAAACCTAATCAACCTCCAAAACCTCACGCCAAAGTTCTAATCTACTGATTGTTCATTTAGCTTTATCCTTTACTACGCTGCTTTAATCGTCATAATTATTTTATTATTACTATAATCTGTGACAATTACTATGATACTATTATTATTACTTCAATGAACTACCTCACTTAATAATAATAATAATAATAATAATAATAATGATATTAATAAAAACATTAAAGTAATAATAATAATAATAATAATAAAGAAAAATAAAATTAAACTAGAAAAAAAAAACCCAAAAGAAATAAATAACTAAATTAAACAATAAATAAAAATTAAAACCACGTGTGTTCATAACTAGGTGTACTATTGTATCTTCACAGAAAGTCTCTCATTTGAAAGTCAACCATGCGTCTTAAATGGTGAAACCGGGAGTGGGAGTAAATACGCTGCTTCTTCTCACTCCCTTTCAGGCTTTTGTTCTTCAGGAGTGGTATACTAGTGAGGATGTGTTGTATACTAGTGTTGTATACTAATGTTGTATACTAGTGTTGTATACTTATGTTGTATACTAGAGTTGTATACTAGTGTTTTATACTAGTGTCATATAATAGTGTTGTATACTACTGGGGACTTGTGTGTATAATGATGTGTTATACTTACGTGTTCTGCAATAGAACTGCTATTTCAATGTTTACTTGTAATGGATACTTGTCTGTGTCTGTGCCTCAGGTATGTTACATGTATAGTTTCTATGTATTTCTGCTCTAATAACCTTCCTGTATAATCCACTAGGCATAGTTTATATTCAAGATCTAAAAGTCTACTTGTCTCTTTTTGTACGTGAGCTTTCATATGCATATTCTTCATGTACTATCCTGGATGTATAATTCTATACACAGATTCTTCTTGTATGGGTCTTGTGCACATAGCATGCTCTTTTTTTTTTTTGAATTTCTTTTCTTTTTTCCCCTTTCAATCCTTCTATGTATATACACGTATGAAATGTACATGAACAGTACTGATTATTGTGCATGTATATGAATTGCCACTGTACATGAAGTGCATGAGCTTGAAATAAACTAAACTATTACACTATAATGATACAAATTTACATATATAAAATCAACAGCTTTAGTGGCTCATAGAGGTGTACAGAAACTAATATATTCTTTGCATTTTTAAAATTACTTCACTGTAACGTTCCAAGCAGTTGCATGAAATGTATTATACACTGATTCTCGGATTTGTTTGTACATATAAAACTACGTTTCCACAAAACCAGACTTCTGAAAACTCTGAAAACAAGTGTCTCCACCTTAGAATAGTTGTAATACCACATGCTGGTAGGCTAAGATTTACATCTAAAAAATACTCACAAGGACTTGTGTCCTTGTCAAATTGCTCAAGTAAAAAGGGGACCAAATACACAATAAAATTACTGAGAAACAGAGAAATCAATATCATCTGTGAAACTGAGCTATGGCACTGGCCGACATCATTAAGAAGTTTTCCAAGAACCAAATAACAGTGAGCAACCAAGACAGACAATCTCTACTAAGGCATTTGTGTTTGGTGGTCTTATGAAACAAAGATTATATTGTTTGGATTGGATGGAGTAAAGCATTAATGATAACCACAAAATGAAAAATACAAACAAAAGTACACTACTGGTGAAATGTTTTAGAACACCTCAATTTTTCCAGTTTTTTAATTGAAATTCAAGCAATTCAAGTCCAATGAACAGCTTGAAATGGCACAAAGGTAAGTGCTGAACTGCCAGAGGAAAAAAACAAAACAAAACCCCTAAATGTAAGGTTAACCAAAACTGAAAAATAATGTACATTTCAGAATTATATAAAAAGACTTTTTTCAGGAAACAAGAAATGGGTTAACAACTTAAAGCACAAGCCTTGACAGTTGGTGCTACCAGTTCCTCCAGGTGTTTCTACACATTTATGGAACTTCTGCAACAGAGTTGGGAAGAACTTTATGAACATATTTGATTTCCATTGTAGAAAGAATACCACGAGTGTGTTCAACTCTTACATCTGCCAAACGTGGCTACTTTGATGAGTCAAAAGTTTAGAATACATTTTGGTTTCTAAACTGATTCCATGACTTCTTTCTTAATTTCAGTTGTTTATTTGTTCTATGCTTTAATTTCAGAGTACACTGAGACACTAAACTGCATCATTTTCAAAGAAATTCTGGAAAAATTGGGGTGTTCTAAAACCTTTGACCAGTAATGTATGTTCTGGCTAAATCAAAGATGGTGGTGGTAGCATCATGTTTTGTGGTTGCCTGAGTCAGTGGTAACTGCAGTCAGTTACTGGAGAGCAAAGGCTTAGTCAATGAGCTGTCAACACAACAGTGTGCTGAAGGACTAGTCAAGCACAACCTGATCTGATCCAAGTCCAACTCTTTTGGGGCATCTTGACACAAAAAGTGGAGGAAAGAAACATTAGGCAGCTCAGAGAAAAGTCCCTGCAAAATGCTTGTACACCTCAGTGCTCTATGGGATCAAGGTTGCTCTCACAATCAAACAAAATATTGACAATGGTGCAGACTCTTAAGTGACCATAACATGCTCAGTTATAGACTATTACATTCACAATGTAGGAAGGAGCAGGTCGATTATCCCCACAACAGTGTAGCTCTGCTCTGTTCTGTCTGTCCCATCTGTACTGTCTGACATACTACAGTTCTACTCTTATGTAAATATGTACACAGCCTATAGAGTTTTTATTACTTACTGATATTGTTATTTTTTATATTGTTGGTCTTTTGCAATATCTTTAAGCATGCACATATTTTGGGATCAATAAAGTCTCATCTAATCTAATTCAAGGATGCACCTGCTTTTGCTGCCACTATTTCAGAAAGCCAAAGTGTATCTTTTTTTTGTCTAGTGGAAGTTGCAGTTTTGTTGGCTTACTGAAGGATATATTGGAGAGTTACAGTGACAGCATTAAAAAAAGCCAAGCCATGTCAAACAAGAACTCTTGTCAATAGTCATTACCAATAATGGTAATGTTGTTATTACTAATCCTGTATTCTTATTCTTACTACTTCATGACATCATGTGGGAAGATTCTTATTAAGATAATACAGAGATGGCAACTTTACATACAACACAAAATTTAATGACACAATATTTTTCTTTCAATAGCACATTATCCTTGTGAACGTGCTATGATGTAGCCAACATATTTTCATAAGATTTATTTGGCTTTATTTTATTATGTTTTTGCATATGGACGACTAAAGGTGATCTGTATATATTTCAATATTTCAAAGCATCCCTGGAACTAATTAATTGAGCAGCATAACTGCTCTATATAGTCTACACCAGTGGTTCTCAAACTTTTTACAGTGGAGTACCTCCTGAAATATGCTTTTTTAGCCAGGTACCCCCAAATCTTTGTGCTTTTTATTTATAAAGCACAAATTAAAATAAACACAAAGGTTTCCAAAGTGCTGTACAGTAAAATAAACACAATAAAAACATAATAAGATAAACCACTAATCTAAAAACACTATGAAACATAACAAATAAATAAATAAATAACTAGACTAAAACTGGCTCTTCAGCATTTTTGATTGTTCCTGTGCCAAAGGTCTCTGTCTATATTTTCAAAACTTTGTAAACAAACAACATATATTTAACTGTAATATATTAAAAATAACAAATCTTTATGAGTCAATTTTGTGTGGACAATGTGAACTTAAAAACAAAAAATAAACTAAATTTTCATAATGTATAAATTAATTAATTAAATAATCTCATCTTGAATCATTTAAAATGAAAATGTCCTTAAAATACTACCAAAACTTATACAAGATCACAGACAATAATACATATGTTTTTAATAATTACTGAATTGAATTATATAAGTGTATTTATTGTATTTTATTTTTCAGCATTAATTCTCATTATTATTATTATTATTTATTTTTTTTCCCAAAAAAATTAAGTACCCCCTAAGCTTCTTCTAAGTACCCCATTTGAGAACCACTGGTCTATAAATTACAATTATATTGTATATTACATACTACTGCTTTTCTTTACTTATCTATCTGACAGTCCTGAATCCGTAATATCAACATGCTAGTTTTACACAGGGCGGGGTCGTGGATTGAGAAAGTAAAACACAATCCATGACATAACCAACACAAACACTTCGAATAAACCTAACAGATGTGCAAAACCACTTTCAGTACATTGAAATAAATTGCAGTGAATTAGCTAAAACTAAGCTAAACTCTTACCGGAATCTTGGGTTTCGGCAGCGGGTAGTAAGAGACACACCAACCAGCCGGCTAGGACTATGGGCGTTACCATGTTAATGTTCGGTTGTTGGAAACCAGGAGAAATCCAACCTGTCTCAAACCGAGAGATATATGTCAAGTAACGTGATTTAAAAGCTAACAGTGAGCTAACAGTGGATAAGTAGTTAGCAAGTGACCTGACAATGAAAGAAGTTGAAACTGAAACTAAACTTACCAGGCCCCGTGCCACCGCTGAGAAATAGACCTAAAATGAAACTAAATGAACCTGTTAACTCCGTTTTATCCGTACAAAAGATATACTACGATATTAACATAATAACGCTAACTTACTCGTTAACTTTGCTGAATCTGACTTAATGTTCCGAATATGTCTGTAATATTAACGGCGTCTGTTCTAAACGACGCCACCTAATGTCCACATGGTGAACTGCACCCATTAAACGCAGCCAAACTCATGGGATTTCACTGCACACAAATAATGACACAAAGAGCACTGATGGGAATGAATATACATTACGACATGTTATAATAACACCATTTTGAGCTCAGATTGTCTCCTCTGTCTCTTTTATGTCTTGTCTCCTCTGTCTCTTCTATTCTTCTCGTTCAGTTGGTGAACTATTGTATCCTCACAGAAAGTTTGTATCCAAATATCAACCACGCTTGTTAAGTGGGGAACCCGGGGGTGGGTGTGCATAAACTCTGCTTCTTCCCACTCCTTTTCGGGCTTTTGTTCTTCAGGGGTGGTATACTAGTGGGGACTCATGTTGTAGAATG
>JAPTGZ010000013.1:19164169-19175941 GCA_029814645.1 Fowleria isostigma
GACAGATCTTGTAAGTTCTACCAGGGTGCTGTGGACCAGGCCTTACAGAGTCCAAATGGACACCTGGACCTGTTCCTGCGCTTCCTCCTGGGTCTGTCACTGCCAACCAATCAGAGTCTCCTACGAGATCTGATAAAACGGCCAGGAAGGAGCTCAAAGACCAAGAGGAAAACAGTTGAATACATCAAGAAGAAGGTCAATGAGAAATTGTCTGTAGAGAGAAGCATCAACTTGTTCCACTGTCTGAATGAACTGGCGGATCGATCTCTGGTGGATCAGATCCAAGAGTACCTGACAGATGGACGTCTCTCCAGGTCTGATTTGTCTCCTGCTCAGTGGTCAGCTCTGGTCTTCTTCTTACTGTCATCAGATGAAGATCTGAAGGAGTTTGACCTGAGCAAGTACTCTGGTTCAGAGGAGACTCTTCTGAATTTGCTGCCAGTTGTCAAAGCCTCCAAAAAAGCTGTGTGAGTCCAGACAGAGTTAATTGATTTTAGAGTCTGTTTTATTATATTTTTCCACCTTAAGTAGTTGATTTTCAAACCATGACACATCACACTCGCCAACATTATAACTTGATGGAATACACAGACAGTCCACTTCATCTCTATGACAGTAGGAGCACATCTGATCCAGTCCATCAAATATCTCAGCTAGTTTATGGTTGACCATGGATTTAGATCCTGTTTGGTCTTCAATGCTGGTTGCAAATTATTCTAACCCCGCCCACCCTAGAGGGTTGTGGTATATAGATATACCAGGAATTCCATCTGTCTGTCCGAGGTTTTTACCCAACTGATTTCACCCAATTCTTTTCAACTTTAACACACATGTTCTTTACCACTAGGAGAGGTGCAGTGTACAGGTTGGATGAATTTAAATGTTTGCATTTTCTGCAAATTTTTTGAAAACTTTTTTTAATGATTGAAATTTGACACTTGAGCAGAGTAACGTTTGTCTTAGTTTGACTGAACTACCCAAAAGAATAGCAATTTAGTTTAATGTAGCTTTAAATGGTCTTTTTCCACTTGTCTTTAATTAAATCTGTAGATATATGTGTCACCGAGACCCCTGGCTAAATAAGTGTCATAACCATAATCATTAATGAAAAACAGTGAAGGTCCATATGGTTTGTCTGAGTGTTATCAGGAAATCGTACCTCTGAAAAAAATGTACTTTATAATCTGATCTTTTTCCAAAACTAGTGATTTTCTCTAGACTGTTTGGATCTGAAATGAAGTGGAGTTTAGTGAAGATCAGTTTAATCTGCTGCTCTGTTTTTAATAAAATAATATCTTATGTTTCTGCAGTTTATGTGGGTGTAACCTGTCAGAGAGAAGCTGTGAAGCTCTGTCCTCAATTCTCAGATCTCAGTCCTGTAGTCTGATCCAGCTAGACCTCAGTAGCAGCGACCTGAAAGATTCAGGACTGAGCATCCTGTCAGATGGCCTAAGGAGTCCATGCTGTCAACTGGACACTCTTAGGTCAGATAAAGTTAGAATCTGAATTAAATTGTTTCTGATCTTTTGGTCCTGAGTGAGTTTTATTAAAACATGTTATACTTGTTCAAGTGAAGGTGTATTAGATCTAGAGCTGCACAATCCAGTTAATCACAAACGTAATCACAATATTATCCTGTGTAACTGTAAAATGAAAAATTATCATTTAAAGTCAGGTTTCAGGTGGATTTAGGGTGATTCAAATAGAAAATTAAGAAATAAATGTTCAACAAGACCTCATATGTTGATGTTTTGGATTTAGTGACACTGAGCAGGTGGAGATACTGTTTCAAACATAAAAAATTAAAATCACAGCATTAAAGAGTTTGTAAGTATTGGTATTTTTAGACTAGTTTTGTTTTATATATTTTACTTGACATTGTTAAATGATTCATTTGTGCATTTGCCTTGATAAACAAGAAAACAGACTCAGTTTACAATAACATCGTGAGTTTTTTATTAAATTGTGCAGCTTTATTTATATCTGAACTGTTGTACAAACATAGATCTATGTGGACTGTGATGTTCTTCAGTCCAGACCTGACCTGATCCTAACAAATATCATCTGTGTCCTCCAGGTTGAGTATGTGTAACCTGTCAGAGAGAAGCTGTGAAAGTCTGTCCTCAGTCCTCAGATCTCAGTCATCCAGTCTGAAACATCTAGACCTCAGTAATAACAACCTGGGGGATTCAGGACTGAAGACCCTGTCAGATGGTCTAAGGAGTCCAGACTGTAAACTGGAGACTCTCAGGTTTGGATTGTTCAGCCAGTATAAAAGATGATTAAAATCCATGATGTTCATGTAGTGGATCTGTTTGAGCTGGTTTTCAGATTAACTGTTTAGATTCTGACATGAAACAGATGAATGCTTCTGTATTTACAGTGGAACCTTGTAGTACCAGTGCACCGGAGTACGACAAATTCTCTTTACAAATTTTGTACGGAAATCCGAATGTAAATTGGTGGTACGACCGGGTGTTCCTCGAACAGGTGCATGCTCACGTCACGTATCAGGAGCACCAGCAGGAGCACCAAAACTCAGATGGAGGAGATGAGGAAATTCCAGAAGGTGGACAGTGTAGCAGATGAGACGATCTATACCAGTACATCAAAAGAAATGTCGGCAAAGTGGACTGAGGGTTCTGATTTATTTGAATACAATCACCCCCTACAAATTAAGCTGCTTTAGTTAATAACAATGGTCTGGTGCATTTCTGGATCATTTTAAAAAGCAGAACAAAGCAGATTTCTCTGGAGAAGTTTTTAATGAAACCACTTGTACGTGCAAACAGTGAAGAAAGTGAAGCCAGAAAGAACAAAAGAAGAGAAGTGAGAGAAAAACAGCAGAAATTCTTCTACTTGACATTTTTCTGGAAGGAGATCCTATCCACCCTCCAGAGAATAACCCTGCTCTTCCTCTTCCTCCTCCATTGTCTTCTTCAGACACAGATTGTCTAATTTTAAAGATAAATAAGTGAATAAATTTCAAGGGAAAAAGTGATCCATAAAATGAGCAACTCGCAAATAATGATGGTCATGGAATGATTTATTATCTGCAAGGTTCCACTGTTTTTGTAACTAAGACAGTAAATTAATTCTGAGAAACTTCTATTCAACCAAATAAGGATTAAAATCAGTCTACTGGTATATTAAATCATCGGGATCCGCAAATTTTAATTGCAGCGTAGTAACAAACAGGTAAGGCATTCTTCGGCTTACAGCTTAAACTAATGGTGTCATATTAATAGAAATAAACATAAAAAGGCCAATAAACAATGTAAAACAGGCACTAACATACAGAAGCATTAGTATAAACCCCCTCTTGAGTCCTTGCACATAAAAGAGAACACAATGAAATGTCAAATATTCCCAACACAATGTAGCAAATATGCCACAGTATTGGTCTTTGACACCGATGTCACAGACACACCCTCAGCACCATTTCAGTGGTTAGTGAACGGTAAAAAACACCATTTATCAACGAAGAGAGATGCAAGGAAATGTAATAATGGAGCAGAAAAAGAACAAATAGATACTGGATTAAGAGAAATTTAGCAGACACTAGGGATTGGTACTTTGATAAGTTGGTCTCTATAAACAACATCAATCCATGTTACCTGAAAAAACAGCTGTGAAGCCAACACAACACTGCTGCCTCCGATGCCGTCCATGTACATTACTATCTGGTTTATGACAGACTCGCTGATACTTTAACAGAGTTTAAAAAGTACATATGTGTTGAGGCTTACTGACACTTGTCCAGTGAATGAATGAAGGATCTTTGCTCATTTCAACTGGAGAATTGTGCAAACACAGTCGTCACAGCAAAAGATAAGAAAACACTGGTATCGTTGTGTGACTGCTGTGTGCATGTTTCAGTCACTTCAGGGATAGTGGGGGTCGCCAGTCTGTGGGAGCGTTATTTTGGGGGTTGTGAGTTTAGAGGTATGGGAACTCCTGCGGTAGTAACTGCGGCATAGTAAAATGCAGCGTTCATGTTTTTAACTTCATTTCTCATCATGCATTATGGTACTGCACTTATTTGACTCCAGAATGACTAATGTCTCTGAAAATATTGGCCCAATGAACTTGCCGAGGTATTTAATGTGGAGACAGGACTACTCAACTGTAGGTACCAAATTGATCAGGTAAAAAATGTCTACATTTGTAAGAATTGTGCCAATGCATACACACAGATGTTCTGACCCCTTCCACCATTATGATATAGATTACATGAAGGATAGGCAAGTATCTAAATTCTGAGGGTTGGACTGAAGTTGAACTGGTTTGTCAGTTAAAACACTGGAACCCCAGAACCACTGAACCCTTTTTTGGAGGTGGTAAAGGATGTTCATTTATGTTCTTTCTGCAAATATCTGAACATTTGTGTATTTTTTTTCTTTGGTGAAGTAAATTTTCATAATGCTAACTTTGTCTGAGAAACAATAAAACACCAGGTTTTTCCAGACTTTTGACAGGGACTGGACTAGTCTAGTTCAGATCTTGTCCTGAACCGAGTCAATACAATACAATTGGCTCCAGTCAAATCCCATTTGTAATGAACTCCAACCAGAGAATTACTGTATCCAACAGCTGACGCCACTTCCTTTCCTTGTCAAATGAGGTATAATGTTTTGTGTTGCAGACTGTCAGGATGTCTGCTCACAGAGGAAGGATGTTCTTCTCTGGTCTCAGCCCTAAAGTCCAACCCTTCACATCTCAGACTGTTAGACCTGAGCTACAACCATCCAGGAGCCTCAGGACAGGAGCTGTCTGCTCTGGTGGAGGATCCACACTGGGCACTGGACACTGTCGGGTATGGACTGAGCTGATGCACACACAGACCATGCGTGATAGAACAGGTGGAGCTGACAGGAACACTGTCAGAGCTGAGATTACATTTTTTACTGAAGTTCCAGACCACAGACATAGACCTTCAATAGGGGACTGACAGAAGCCATTGACTGGATGTGAACAGAAAATAATGAGTGGATTAGTGTGATGTCATGTGCATGTTTAATGCTGCTCTGACCTCCTCCTCCCTCCTCCTTGTTCCAGGTTGGAGCCCAGTGGAGTCCAATGGCTGAGACCAGGTCTGATGAAGTGTAAGTGGATTTACATTGAATTAAAGAAGAAACACAACCTGAACATACAGTGGGAGCTGAAACCACATTATAAAACACATCAACTGTCAGTGAAGACAGTGGGTGAGCTGACAGCTGGTTGGTCAGGACACGTATCACATGGACACAAATACCCTGAGGGACGAGTCCTCAGGACCTCAGACCACTGGCCAATCACACCCCCTCTGTCTGTATGGATCATTCTAGTGTTCTTGTTTCACTGATAAAAATGGAAGATGAATGTAAAAACTATGAAGGGGGATGATGTAGGGCTGGTTTTGTTGAATAATTGAAACTTCTGCATGGGCATACAGTTAGATAAATCTATTGGTCAGGGATTTTGTTTCTGCTTTTATTTAGCATTCAGGAGCACTGTGGAGTCTACAGGATCAGACGGTGACAAGATTAGATGATGTGGTTGCTTAAATAATGCGTCTATCCAGTCATTCATTACAATTGTTAGACTCAGGCAGCATACTCAGATGAACAAAGAAAAAGGAAGTGGCTGGGCCTGATCCTTCCTTTTAAATGTTTTGCTGTGGCCTGATAAGTGAGGCAAGATCCTGTCCTGCCTCAACCAGGAAGAGAGTTTTTAACAAACAACAAAATAAAGTCAAAAACAGCTGAGTCCATCACAATGGAAGTTTGTCACAATAACAAATTAAATTAAAAAAAAAAAAATCAAATTACTTCCATCAATATTTATATTCCATGAGGTAAAGGTTTTAATATTGTGGGTTTTATGGCCAATTAGGAAAAAATCTGGGTTCTTAAAAGTCTTGAATTTGCAAATGTACATTTAATACCTCAAAAAAGTCTTAAAACATATTCAATTTAAAAGGGTAGGTCTTCAGTTATGTTATGTTTCCAGAAACATGTTCACTATGTTGTTTTTAAATGCATGTTAGGTGTCCAAGCTGCAAAGACCATAACATTAGTCTACTCAGTTCCACTTGTTCTAACCCAACAATTTATACTGAAATTAGGAACTAATTATTGTATTACTGTTTGCAGCCCTTGATGAGAAATGGCTCCATACAGTAGGACTCAACGTGGTGGAATAAATATATTTTCCTAAGTTCTAGGAATCTAGGAGCCAGTATGATCATGAAACCGACATTAAATTCTCTTCAAAATGTTTTTTAAAAGTTTTAAATTTAACTTGTAGAAACTTTTAGGAACTCTGAAAAAGGGAAACATTAAATTTCAAAAATCTGCAGATTTCATTGCTAGTAAAGCTGTTGTTTTATTTTATTTTATTTTTTTTATCAAAACAACTGTTGCAATGAAATGTCAGTAAATTCCAGGACTTGTCTATCTGTTGACTTGCCATCCTACTATTAGTGGAGGTCAACAGTAAGTGAAGGTCAACAGTAAGTGAATGTTTCTAGCTGTGAACACTCAGCTGTTGAGTCAGTGGATGGATGAACCAGTCGCCCAGTGGTTCGAGTTGAATGGACTGTTGGATCCATGTCTTCCCCCTACTCTCAGTCCCAGGGTTAGAGTTTCATCCAGTGTCACTGTCCACGACAGAAAAGAATGGAAAAACCAGTAGATTTAGTTGAAGATGAACCAGGTTGAACTGAAATCAACAAATTCATTGAATAAACATTTAGGATCTGCTCTAATTTCATGAGTCAGTTGATAGATTTGAATTCCTTCATTTGATTCAACAGCAGGAACTAAACATAAAGGGATGATATAGGTAACAAACATCATCCCAAACATATTGACTGAAGACTGAGGCAGAGTTACAGGTTATTGGTCAGTCAAGAATGGAAGAGAAAATGGAAAGAACAGCTGAGAATAGGTTTGAATAAACATGAACAGAACCTCCTCATGTTGGTTCTGACAAATTGGATCCATGTGTCAAATACCAAAGATAAAGACATGTCCTCTATGTTTGTATTTGTATTTCACTGATCCATTAGCTCATGTTACTTTTGTTGTGTTTGTCGTTAACATTAATGTCAAACTGCATCGGTTTGATAGAAACCTTCAATAGTCTTTGCTGAACTCTAGAACTGGACTAATACTAGGAATAAAAGCAAGTTTTGTAAAGAAGAGAAGGAACACCAAGGTCTATAGAAATTATTTATATAAAACACAAAAATGAAAATTAATTGACTCTTCTGTTTTCATTCGTTTAACTTGTTTGTGAAAACAGAAACAACATACATTAAAAATAACTGGGTTTATCGATTATTGATCATTATTGTCATTAGTAAGAATCACACCTAATCCATCATCAATAACCGTCTAATGTTACCCAGGGATGTCATCAGACCGTCAGTAAATGAGCTGATCACTGATCAATAACTGCAGCTGTATTGTGTTTTCTTCTGTCCATCAGATTTCTGTGAACTCACCCTGGATCCAAACACAGCGAATCAACACCTCAAACTGTCTGAAAACAACAAGACGGTGGTGTTTGTGAAGGAGTTTCAGTCATATCCTGATCATCAGGACAGATTTGAGGACTGGCCTCAGCTGATGTGTTCAACTGGTCTGACTGGTTGCTGTTACTGGGAGGTCGAATGGAGTGGACACGTATGGGTATCATTGGCTTACAGAGGAATCAGCAGGAAAGGAGATGGTACAGACTGTAAGTTTGGAGAAAATGATCAGTCCTGGTGTTTGTTCTGTTATAAAGGCGGTTACACTGTCTGGAATAATAACAAATACACACGCCTCCCTCAGTCCTCCTCCTCCTCCTCCTCTGGTAGAGTCTCCGTGTATGTGAACTGTTCTGCTGGATCTGTGTCCTTCTACAGAGTGTGCTCTGACAAGCTGGTCCACATCCACACCTTCCACACCACATTCACTGAAACACTGTTTGGAGGATTTAGACTTGGGGCACATGGATCCTCAGTGTCTCTGTGTGATGTGTATTTGTGAAGCAGTGGTCCATCTGGTGTCAGATGTGGGCATCTGTTGTAAAACTTTCCAACCAATCAGGTGATTTTATAAACAGCCTTTATCATCTTGGAAACAGCCTCATCATTGTGATGTTTGTGAGTAAATGTTAAATGTGAAGGTTTGGCTTTAGTTTCATCCTTATATGTTTGTCTTAATCTTTGACTTTCACATTTGATCTGATGATGCTATAAATGCATTTGTATAAAACAGTGTATTAATGTGTTGATGAATCACTGCATCAGTGGGATTGGGCACTGTGTTCATGGACTAGTGGAATTTTCCGGTGCTTGAAGGACCGTGTATGTATATGTCTGTTCATATCATCTGTTTTCTATCTAGTCCTTCTATGTTTTTGTATTTATATTTACTGTTGTGTTGACACCTGAAATGAACTAGAAAAAAAATCTGGCACAGTTCATCTTTTCAGTTGTGACATTATTTTTGTGCATGAATTTAATAAATAAAAACTAATTCATATGTTTAAATGCACTGTGCTTTATTCATATTAAGGATATCAATTTGTGTGACGTTCATCTTGATTGAACGTACAAATCAGCCTCAAAGATAATGCAGTAATTAAAAAAAACATTAAAGGTAGGCAAATAGTTGAATATCCTCATATAATCTGGAATCTTACTGACCATTTATGTTTTCTCATTACTTTGATGGCGTTTCAGGGGTTTTTTGCAGACATGGACTGATTGCATGAGTCCTCTTATCTTAGATGACATTGCCATCTACTGGACGACACCTGAACTGCAGACCTATAAATATTGACATGTTCACAATACTGATAATGTCATTAGACTCAAGAGAAAAAACAACAAAGTAATGTTTTATTGAAGTTTAAGAGCAGCTTAAACAGACTGTATGAATGCATTACCTATGATGCCCTCTTGTACTTTCATTCCATGATGATCTGCAGATGCTCTGTGTTGCTCTATATCTCAGTATAAAGACAATATTCAACCTGTGTAAAACTTATTTTATTTTTTGTTGATGCTTGATGTTCTTACTTTGTGGAAAAACAGGAGGAAACCTCAGTCATGTCAAAACATTATCTCTGACTCTGTCTCACTTCTATTAGCTCTAAATATAAGGACTACATCTCCCATGTTACTTTGGAGGTGTAACAGGAAGGCCAGCATGGTGGGGTCCTGCCCTAATTGGGTCATATTATCTGGTTCACATGTCTTGGCATTTTTTAAGGTTAGCACCATTAAACACCAGCAGAATCACCCATGAACATCTCCTGTTTGCATGGATCCATGGCGATGCTGAGAACTATCACAGACTACTGTAATACGGATGAGAACATTCTACAGACTTTTGTTGGGACTGATATTGCAGACGTCAACATCCTCAGAAACAGTAAGTGGCACTAAATCTAGAAATGCATTTTCAGATTTAACAACCTTATTATCTTCCAGTGAAGTTGTGATTTCCATTTTACACCAGAGGTGGAAAAAGCACATGAATTTTGTACTTAAGCAGAAATACTAATAATATAAAATACTCTTTTAAACTTATAATTAATAAAATCCTTTACTTAATTAAAAAAAAAAAAAAAAAAAAAAGTAAAACTTCTCAATTGTAATAAAGTACAAAAGTAAAAAAGTAAAGGTGCATTTTTTTTCCATGAATGAAACAATATTTATTTAACCAGGCAAAATTTAAAAAAAAAAAAAAGGTTTCCGTTTTTTAATTAATTATTGATAAATAAATAATTTAATTTTCACAGGAGGCATGGATAAAATTAAACAAAATGAATGGTATACGATAAACAAGTGGAAAAATAAAAGAAGATTCATGGATGAAGCAATGTGTTTCACGTTCTGGTACATCTGTTTAGTTTGAAAAAGTAACCAGTCTATTCTGAGAATGTGAGGGGTATAAAGTTCAGATATTTATGCACAAATGAAGGGAGTAAAAGTAAAACGTTGCCAGAAAAATAAATACTCAAGTAAAGTGTAGATAGCTAAAAAAATCTACTTAAGTAGTATTTATATTTCATTACTTCCCACCTCTGTTTAATACTGACAGCTTTCATTGATGATCTCACCGTAACATAATATATCAAATACACGACTCACACAAAATTAGGGATAGACACTGGGCTTTTGGGTGAAATTTCAAGATGAACCTAAAATGCACTATAACCTTTACAGGTGAACTAAATGTGACCTTCTCTCAGCTTTTGAATACACATGTCCAACAGTTCAATGTTTGAAGACTTTTTGCACAACTTAATGTTCTCTAACAAGAAGCTTAGTAGAAAAATTCACAGCAAGTATTTGATCCATGAATCGACCAATAAATGTCCTGGTTCAATTAGAATTGGCATTTAAACAGTCCTCTTCATCGTACTGTTCATATTTGGACATCGGGAGATTTTTGTTGTGTTGGCTTTTGTTTCAATAAATTGCTTGAGATGAGGAATTTGCCATTGCGTAGTTCTACTTTAATGCCCTACTTTCATGATAAAAATACCACTGTAGCGTGAACTTTTTTGCTTTTCCATAAATTTCACCCAAAAGCCAAATATCCTTGACTTTTTGTCAGTAGTGTATCTCTTGTCACAAGAAAGGGCATTCTGGATTAAATGGGTTGTTATGAGGTGTTGGAGTGTATGCGATATTTCAATACTCAGGTGACATAATCAGTGATGTTTCCCTGTAAGATTTAATAAAGGACCCATTTTTCACTGCTATAAATAAAATAAATGAACTCAAATATAACCTTTCTTGAAACAGACTGACTTGAAAGGGAACAGAAGAGCCAAATCCAGCTAAAGGCTACTGTTGGGGAATATCAAACAGTACAGCTATAGATTAACATATCGGTGTGTCTTTCAGTGAGGTCGGAGGTCAGGCAGGCCGTCACTGTCAAAGAACTTCCCATTCCATGTGTTGTTAGACTTGGTATTTATTTTTAAATTTGCAATACATTACAATTGTCACATCTTGTTTATTTTTCACATTTAACATATTTGTCATATGTTACATTTGTCACATATTGGTAAATTTCTCACATATGGCAAATATGACACTGGCCATATATTGTCACAGATTTGTCACATATTGGTACATTGTCACATATTGTTACATTTGCTATATCTTGTTAAAATCTGTCACCCATTATTACATTTATCACATTGTATCATGTTGTCATTTATCATCAACCAAAAAAATACACAAAGTCCTTCATTTTGCAGGACTGGGTGCCAGTACTGACGCATTTCCAATCTCTAGTTAATGGGCAGAACGACACAACAGTACATACAAAACACTAAGAGATATCGAAAGTACTAGATACAAATAAGATAATATTATCAGACATTCGTACATAATAGAAATATATAGTATATATGCACATGCTACCTCATTTAGTTCTCATAGTACATGAACAGAATGTAAAATTAGAAAGATGTACACATAGCATCATAAATGTGACATAAATTCTCCACATCAGACTATTAAGGCGTTAGTTCCATTCCTGGATGGACAACCTGTCTTAACCTTTGACCTCTTTCACCTCTTTCAAATAAAGTAGTGCAAATATTTTAAGAGGTGGAGTTGGAGTATAGTGAATAATTTTGCTTTAGTGTAAATCAGACACTTAAAATCCTCTCCTTTGCTTACCACATACAAAACCCGCTTCTTACAACTACAGTAGTCTGATAGTAATAAAAAAATATATTTTTTTTTTTTTTCAGTGGCCCTAATCCTCT
>JAPTGZ010000013.1:19207079-19217577 GCA_029814645.1 Fowleria isostigma
GAAAAATACATGCATTCCATAGAGGGCGGCCTACATCCACCAGTGCGCCAGTACCCATTAAATCCGGGAGCAATCAAAGAAATGGATTTAATTGTGAGTGAATTAAGAGACTTAGGAGTTATACGGGAAGAGCCAAACCCGATTACGAACAGTCCTATTCAAGCCGTGAAGAAACCAGAATCGTCAGGAGGAGGTTGGAGACCGGTGATCAACTTCAAAGCCCTCAACCGGAGAACAATTGCCAACAGAGCGAGTTTAATTAACCCACAAGGTACGTTGAAAACTCTGAAACTGAAACCCTTCAAATCGTGTATTGACCTAGCAAACGGATTTTTCTCTTTGAGGCTTGCAAAAGCCTCACAAGCAAAAACAGCTTTCACCCACAAAGGAAAAGCTTATGTTTGGACTAGACTGCCACAAGGATTCAAGAATTCACCGAATGTCTTCCAGGCAGCAGTAATGGACATTTTGAGTGGGATAGATGCAACAATATACATCGATGATGTGTTTATTGCTGACGACTCTGAGGAAGAACACCTGGATAAACTGCAGCAGGTGGTGGACAGGCTATGTGCTGCAGGACTGAAGCTTAACCTGAAGAAGTGCCAGATAGGGAAACATCAAGTTGACTATTTGGGATTTCAAATCACAGACGATTTGGGAATATCAGAGGGATACAGAAGGAAAATAGAGGAAGTACAACCGCCGAGCTCTTTGCATGAGCTGCAACAAGTGTTGGGGTTGTTCAACTACGTGAGAGATCATGTACCAGGTTATCAGAGGTATGCGAAACCGCTGTACCGCAAACTGAGAAAGTCAGAGAACCCACCAAATGCTGATTGGACCTGGACCGCATCGGACCAGTACAACCTAGAGGAGCTCCAAAAAGCTATCCAAGGAGCCTCCAGGCTAGAACCCAGAGACCCTGATAAAAGACTAGTAGCTGAAGTGACATGTGAGGAGGATGACAGCGTGGTTAAAGTTACCAACGAAAACGGTGGACTAGTGGCGCTATGGAGTTATACTCTGCATGTGACTGAAAGGAAATACCCACCGGAGGAAAAGGAATTAGCCGTGTTGGCACGTTACTGGAGTATACTGAAAGAACTGGCACAAGGACAAAACATTAGAGTCATCACCCAAAGTCAGGTTCACCGCTTTCTACAAAAGGAAACTATAGAAGGCTCGAAAGCAACCAACGCCCGTTGGGGGCGATGGAAGGACATTTTGCTTGATCCGGATTTGGAAATAGGACCTGAACGACCAGGAGCTGATAAACCTCGAAAGGCAGCAGAGAAGCCTTCAGAGCCGTTTGATTGGACTCTGTATACTGACGGTTCGAAGAAAGGACCTGACGAAACAGCGTTTTGGGGATACATCCTTAAACAAGGGGACAAGGAACGTTCACGCGGCAAAGGGAAGGCGCAAGGCTCCGCACAAGCAGGTGAAGTTACAGCTGTGTTAGAAGGACTGTTAGAACTAGAACGCCGGAAAGTTAAACGGGCTAAGCTCATATCAGACAGCCACTATTGTGTACAAGCCTTATTGGAGGATCTCACCATATGGGAAGAAAATGGATTTGAGACTAACAAAGGAAAGGCAGTGGCACATGCAGATTTGTGGAAGAAAATCGCAGAATTAAGAATGAGTATGGAACTTCAGGTGGTGCATCAGAGAGCACACACCAAAGAAGGACCTCACTGGAAAGGAAATGACGAGGTGGACCGTTTCGTCCAGTTGAGGAAAGTTGTCTTTGTCGGTATTAAGGATTGGGAGACAAAGCCTAACGTAGGAAAGGTCGTCCCAAAGGAGAGCGTGGAGGAGGTGACGATGGCAGTACATGAGGCACTAGGCCATGCGGGCACTGAACCAACACGCAAGGAACTGGAGGCTCAGCGGCTCTGGATCCCAGCAAGTGAGGTCCGTCGGGTCCTAAAGAACTGTGAGCTGTGTGGAAGGTACAACGCCGGCCGCAGGGGACAACGGAAGGAAGGACTCACGATTAAAAGCACCATACCGTGGGGATCAATCTGCATGGACGTAGCAGGCCCCATGGGAATCCCAGGAACCAAAGGAGAAAGGTACCTGTTGGTGCTAGTGGACTCTAACTCAGGTTATGTCGTTACTAAACCAGCAAGATTCGCTAATGCAAACAGTGTGGTTAACATGTTAGAGACAACATGTGCATGTTTGGGAATACCAAGAGAGCTTAGAACGGACAATGGGACACATTTCAAGAATGCTGTAGTTGACCGATGGTGTCAGGAAAAAGGGGTGGTTAGGGTTTTCTCGCCACCCTACACACCACAAGCCAACGGAATAGCAGAAAGGACTATTGGACTGGTGAAAAGCTGGATTGGGAAAAATGCGAATGGAAAAGAATGGAGTACGAAGACGGCGGAATTGGCCGCGTGCTTGAATGAGAGGAGGAGGAGGGATAGACCCTCCCCCTCAGAGCAGCTGAACCAACGCCCCTTCAAGGCAGAAGGGATAGGCAGGGACAGTGACTCAGCCAAACCTGACGTGAACAGTAAGTTCAAAGTGGGGCAGCGTGTCTGGCTGAAGGCACAGAGTCACCCAACTGCGGCTGCAGTGAAGGCTAAGTACGACAAAACCGACGTGGTAGTCAAGATTTTGGATCGTAATACAGTACAACTAAAGAAGGCTGGGATCCAAGGAGTAGAGCAGCTGAAACCAGTTCTTGGCTGAACGTGATAAGGAACCAAAGTATAATGGCCACAAGCACACACCATCCGCCACCCTTCGTCCGACTGGCCACGGTTATGGGGTTGGTGGTCGTAAGAAGACACGTCAATAAGGTCTACGTAGGAAGGGCCTCTGGATTTTTGGATATGGCAAAAAGAGGATTTTTGTCTGAACAACCTGAAGCGATAGGTTGGGTGGAATTAAGGAATGAGTGCACCATATGTGGAACTGCATCCAACATGAAGATAGAATGGCAAGGAAGAGGCATCGATAAACCGGTAAAAATTACTAAGGAGAGCAGAAGCATGGCGAGGATGGAACCTAAACCAGTGAAGGTTATGGACTGTTTTGTGTGCTCATCGTGCCGCGTTGCAAAGCTACCCAGGACTAAATTCCTGGCAATATGGATGACAGGACTAGCAGTCGAGGACGACTTAAAGAACTGTGCTTGCACCTGGGACGGGCACTTTATGGAAGCATGTGCATATTGCAAGGGGCTTGCATTGAAGGGCCAGCTAGTGGTAGCAGGCTCAGCAGAAGGATGGCAGGTGCGAAACTACGTGGGCCCCCTGGGACCATTTGATCCCATGAGCAGAAGGAGCCATGGAGGAATGGGACCGGTCCTGCCAGGAGGAGGTAGAAGAAGCGAATTGTTCGAGGCAAACTGGGCCGGAGTAGAAGGAGAAATGGGTGTTTACCCGTTGATATGGGTGTTGAGAAGCCCGCGGATAGTTGCAAGAAGTTCCCAAGACCTGAGTGGGTGGGAGCTAACAGATGACTGGCAACTAGTCTCATGGGGAGGTCTGATAAGAGAACTCTGTGAGGACACAGGATGCGATGTAGTGGCCTTGGAGTCAGTTCCAAGAGAAGCAGGCCTGCGCAGCAGCGGTCTATATTGCTGGGCCACCACTTTGGATGCATACTATTCGGAAGCAGCAGAGACCTGCATGCGGTCGAAAAAATACATAGTTGCACCAGGAGGAATGTGGAGGCAGATCGGGTATCTGACTTCGACTGATGGAATACTGGGGCATTTCCCCAAAGCTAGCCTTCTACATGCGGTGGAGATAGAGCTCAGAGTCAAAGCGGTGGAATTACCTAAAGAAGGAACTTATTCAATGGGAATTGAAGTCGTATGCCTACAGGAGTATACAGGAGGACTTGAGCCGGCACCACCACAGCCAGAAGAGGCTGTTCAGGCCCCGCCGCAACAGGAGGAACCCGAGCCTAAAGAAGGGCCTTGGATTAAACTCAAAAGGAAATTAAGTGGAGGGCCTGCACCAGCCCCATAATGGGGGATTGGGACATATTGAACACTCGTGTTGTTTCCTTCGGCTTCCACCCCATGCATGGCAGAGAAGCAAAAAAGGACTCTGTAGATAGACAACTTAGTGTAAATTGGGAAGCAAAGATGCAAGCAGAGGCGAACGATAAGGACCGAGCTATAGCAAAGCTCAGGCTTCAATGCAATAATGATTTACGCTTTGCTATGAAGCAAAGGACTGCACGTGCCTATAGGAGAGGAGAAATCGATTATAAGGCACCACCATTGGACCATTTAAATAGTTTGGACAGAGAGACTAAACGACGGGAACAGAAAAGGATGCGCGAGGAGTGGAAAGACAAAGTGCGTCGACACACACCAACAGAATGGGTGGCTAGACCCTTGGAGTCAAGCCTGTTATTGGAAGACTATGGAATTGATTTCCGCAGACCCTTTCAGCATGGATTAATGTTGGACTGGAGGCACCAGATACCGGTAACGTGGCAAGCGGCAGACCAAGTTTACCACCACGCAACGGTGACGCTGAGGACACTGCTGGTGAGTGGAGTTACAGTAACACAGATAAATAGGTACCGACAGATGGATTATGAGGATTACTTTTGTCAAATATTAATCGGAAGCCAACCGGTATGGACTTCTTCACCGGACATTGCTAAAGTGTTGGATCATGAGCAGGGGCACAACGCAGGATGTGTGGAATTAAAAGACGTGTGGTGGACCCCTAACGAGAACACCTACGCTAAACCTGCACGTCGTTACATCAAGGGGAACCATAATGACGCACTCCAGCTGTGGGACCCCTGGGAGGAAGCCAAAAACCACGTGACTGGTATGTGGATTACAACTACTGGTAGCCAAAGTACAAAAGTGGACCACCCTAAATTGATGGAAGAAATCTACAACGAATATAGAGCAGCCAGACGGGAGAGGCGGCGCCGCATAGAGTTCATGTGGAAGGCCGACTTTTGGGCCGTGCCGGTGTACATGGGCTAGAGAGAGAGAGAGAGAGAGAGGAAGGGCGTCGCCAAGACTGTAAATAGACTTGAACTGCATGACTGAGCCAGTGCTGTCATGAGAGGCAGCCATGGCTAACGTGTTAAGAATATTTTTTGCGCTTTTGGCATTGGGATTTTTAACCCCGTTTTGTGTCTGGATTAAACAAGGACTATTTGAAGAGACACATGTGAGAGTTTATTATGGAACAACTTTAAGGTTTAATGACACCTGTGCGGCTTTGAACCAAAGTACACAGGTATGGAGAAATCTTACTGGCCTTTTGGCAGGAATGAACATTTCTGTGACCATCGAGCACCTAAGGGAGCAGATTGATAACACCTCATGGCAAGTTATGGGAGCTTTCCATGAAGGAGCGGAGTTGAAAGGAACGGATCTGCACGTACGTCTTGCAAAGCCAGTGAACAACGAGACCCGAACTGTACAGGTGAATTGGATACAGGAGGAAAATCGGGACCCAAAGTGGTATATCACCCAAGTCTGTGTCACCAAGCAGGGAGTGTGGCACTGGAGAGAGAACGTAACCACACAGGCATCACCGAACCCAAAAGCCTGCACCAGGATTCTCCCACTGAACGGCACCTTCTGGGGACACCTGAATTTAACATGTGTACCGCCAGAACCAGAAAGGCAGAAGTCAAATTTCACAACCCCGGAACCTGAGGAGCAAAGTGATCCAAATGCCGTGACAACGCCTACACCTGGACCAAAGCCCACAAGAAAGCAACGGACCACGAACCTGAAAGTCTTAACTACCCCCCCTGCACCTTCAAAGGAGACTCTAAAGTGCATCAAGGACACTGCTATGAAGTTGGATCCATGCATGTGGAATATGGGCTCAATAGACTGTAAAGGACAAAATTATGTGGTCATAGGCCAGCGATATGATGACATCTCTGGATGGGCCTACTGGGACCCCTGGCTGAATGATAAAATACCCTGGATAAGGGTCAAAGAGGTAACCCATTTTCGTGTAAAGAGACACAAAAACCACATACTCACGCATGTTTCAGGGCCTTATGCTGAAGAAATGTTACTGCAAAAGGTGCCCAAACCAGAAGAGCTGAAGAAAGTACCTCAAGGGGACTTTGCCAAAATAGATGAGTGTGTGGTTAATAGGATGTATAAAGGGTTACATGGAACAGATTACACCCTAGAGAACTTCTACCATAGTGACGTTTATTCACCAAGATGCGACATCTGGCAGAAGGGAGCCTGGGAATCGGGATATTGGATCTACAACTGCACTAAACATCAACAGATGAAAACAATGAAAGGGGCCTTAGAAGCATGGGCGACGACGTTCTGGGGAAATTTGGACACAAATCGACCATATTGGGGTCTGCAGAGACGGAGAATGGAGGAATGGGTGTTCCCATGTTTGGACAAAACGAGCAATTATTGGGTAAAGTACCAATATGTAGCCAGTGTGTATTCAGCCGCAGATGGTGTTGCAGACTGGAATGAGGCTTTTGGACCAAGACCGTCGGTAATGATGTCACCACGACCATGGGCTATGACATGTGACAAAAGTGGAGAAAACTGTACTGTAGAGCTGAGCAGAAGGCCCTGCAGTCAACTAACCAGGTGGAATCAAACCTGCACCAGCTGGTACAAAGGCAAGGAGGACACCTATGGCAACGGCGTGAATTGGATAAAGTCTGACCAGGTTATGCTCAAGAATGGAACGGAGGTCCGGCTGGACACAAAGAGATGGATAAGGGCATCACCTCCATGGGGAAAAGACTGCATGGCGGCAATGATGGGCCGGATGAAGGGGAGAAAAAACCCAAATGGAATAATACCACCAGTCAACCCCACGGAGATGACCAGAATGGAGGGACATGCCTGGAGAAAGAGCCTGTGTGAAGGAAAAGAGCATAAAGGATTTGAGTGGGTCGGACGAAATAAGATCTACAACAACGGGACCTGTAAGCAACCGGTAGAGCACTGGGCGCAGTGCCATGGACATGACTGTACCGTCTTGGAATCTCTTTTTGAGCCCGTGGTTGAAGAAATCGAAGCGCTCCCGAAGCAGATTTGGCATGTGCTAGAAGGAGCAGCTGAAAGCCTATGGGATGTGTTCATCTGGGGCCTTAAGAAAATTGTGCCGTACCTTTTGTTGGGGCTGGGATGTGTAATTCTAAGCCTGATAATGGTACAGATTATGGTGGAGTTGATGAGGGGGTGGTGGCCAAAGGAACGTGCTGAGGAGCCATGTGAGGTCCCGCTGCAGGCGTTGGACAGGCCACGCCCCCAGGACGCGTCACCAAACCAAGGATACATGTCAATCTGGCGTTAGCCGGAACTCAGACGCTTGACTTCTCTCGAAGGGGTAAGGAACTGGCTGTGTTAACCATCTAAAAAGACCAACATGACTAACGTAACCATCGAACCCAAAAGTGTGTGGGATGTTTTGCCGCATGAACGGATAATTGAATTTTATGTCATTCAAGCCTTATGGCTATTTTTCTGCACCACTGGAAGCTGGACTGTGAACCCAGGATGGAGGCTACTGGCGGTTCTTGAAGGACTCGTCCACATGGCCATTGAAAACGTGTGGAGAGAAAAATTTGACTTTACAACATCATGGTTCGCCGCCTTCTGGATTGGACGGTTAAAGGTGAAGTTCACACCGGTGGGGGGAGTACGGGTGGTCACCCTGCTCCTGTGGTTGGCCACGGATCAACTGAGCCTTTGGTATTGGGAAGCCCTGTGGTGTAACGTGGCATGGGAGACGGTAATCATGCTAGGACTGGCTCATTACCAGTTCCACAAGATTAATGAACGCAGAGCACGACTGAAGGATGGATGGCAGCTGGAGCTGACCTACCTACTCATCTGGGTACCAATTTGGGCTGCGTTATTCAGTTTATACCACATGAGGGTGTTCACCAACCTGCCAGTGTTAATCTGGTATATTGTGTTTGGAGCACTGTTCCCTGAATCGCCAAAAGAACCAGAGCCGACGAGATCTTCCCAAAGAGTCGAGATGAGGTCACTGCACCGTCCACAAAGGGACTCCCGTCACATCTATGAGTTCATGCGCAGATAAGTCAACCACAGCCAACACCCAGAGAAGGAAGGAGGGCGTCTAAGAAATGCATGCAACGCAGCGCTGAAAAAGCTAAGAAAAATTATGCTTAAGCAGTGTGATGTTTGATTAAATGAAAAAACACAAAAGGAGCAGAGCTGCAGAGGCAGAAAAGAGGAAGGAGGAAATAGGAGGAGTTCGATTGGAGGCGGGCCAAAGGCAGTATATAACAGAGAAACCCGGACATGGGTGCGGCACTTCCACCAGCATCTTGAGAGTGAGTACAGAAAAGAGGCAAAGAGGAACGGCAAAATGGCAACAACTGCAAATACCACAACTGCAAATGCAACATTCTTTATGGACCGAAATGTGAGTACCAACCTTACTGACTTAACCCAGAACGAAACAATCAATCGACATCCAGGAGGGATTCTCCTTTCCACCTGTGAGCTGTGGATGATAGAAGACACTTGGTTGATATTTTGCAGCTACGGTTTTTGGATACCGGGAAATCCCTTGAGAATCATAGTTGTGATTCTGGGGATAGTGAAATGTGTGGTAACTCATGTGTTCCACACCTCGAGAGGTATAACCGTGTCGCTGGCTGTGGCATACTTTCTGGGGCGTCTGAGATTAAGTGATAAGGCTCACAAAATGTTTTCCATTGCCGTGGTTGTGTGGATGAGTGCTGATGCAGTTGCAACATTTGTGACAATGGCAAAATGGGTCACCTTAAGCGTCGAAGTAACAACCGTGATTGGGCTTTTGGGGTACCACACCTCACTGGCGCTGTCGCTGAGACCAAACGATAGACGGGCCTGGCTGTGGAGAATCGGGGCAGTGGGACTATGGGCAGTGATATGGGGAATTATAGCTACTCTATACCACTATGTGCACCATAGCAGCCTCCCGCTCATGGCATGGCTGATGTTACATGCACGCCTGTTCACAGTGAGCGGCTCAAAGCCGGAAAATTGATATGCATCGCCGGGCCGAGAAACACCACCTCAGTAGAGGACGACGCAGAGAAGTCTGCCTACTGCTAGCCTGCCGCTCAAAAATAATAACTTTACTGTTTTCTATGATTTTTTATTTTTATTAGATGACCCCCAGCTGTAACGCATGTGAGAGGACCATCAGAGACACCAAGTGGTTATGGACCACCTGTGAAGGTCTAAAATGTGCCGCCTGCTACTCAGATGAAGATGCGTGCAAAGTCCAAGGACTTGAGGTATGGGCCGGCCATGAATGCTTCCTGCCCAAGGTGTCGCCGGACTGCCTTACTATGCTGGAGTCGTTTGGGCAGCCAGTTTGGTGCTCTAAACTAAATATTCGACCAAGTTTGCTGCAAAGCTGGGGAACCAGCAGCTCCCCAGTGTACGTGAAAAAATGGATTTACATCACTGGAGGAGTTAAGTTCCAGGTGCACACCACCCACCTATGTGAAGACGGGAAGTGGCTGTGGATTGGAAATCCTGTACGGGTCGAGGGACCAGCTGGGTCGGAGCAACAGCAGCCGAATCGAGTCATGTCAACCCCCGTGATGGATGAGCAACCAATGACCATCGGATCGCCGGTCAGTTTCACCAGGCCAGCAAAAAGGGCCGCTGAAAGTCGACCTACCGAGCCTCCCCTGCTACAGAGAGAGGTGCCGGAGAAAGTCCGGGTGGACGTAGGGATGGAACGTCGAGAGAGAGAGGCAGCAGCTGCAGCGGAGACGATTCGCTTACTGGGCGAAGCTGAACGGAAACGTCAGATCGAGCAGAGAAGGGGGAAAGTGATTCCAATGCAGAGGGGATCAGCACCACCGAGCGCAGCGCGCCCATCGATGTCCACCCCAGCCCATGACTGGGTCAACATGCTTCAATCAGAGCTGATTCGGGTCGACGATGACGCTTATGAGGAGGTTTCCCCGGAGCACAGCCGACTGGACTGGGATCCGGCCACGCCTGAGACACGCACTGAGTAGCAAGTATTATTTAAAAACATCTTAACTTTCAAAACGGGGGTGTCGAAAGAGATTGAAAGATTATGATGTTTTTGGCTTATGCAAAATAAGAAGCAAAAGTTATTTTATTTTATTCACATTTAAAACATAGGATGGAGGCCAGAAAAATACATACAAGCAGCTTACACGTACACACAGCACAAGAGACAAAGGTCAAGAGAGGGAAAGGATCAGCATGGAAGGGAGAGAAGTCTGTGTGTGTGCTCCATACACAGAGAAAATAACTAAAAATAATTGAGAGGAAGTTAGTGCAGAGTAATCAGATAGGTTGAGGGATTAAAAATTATGATGATCTAAACTTATTTAAAGTATTTGGTATTTAAATATTTAAGAAGTTAATAGTATTTGAACTTTAGATACTGAGGATAAGAAGAATAAGCTATGATAGTTGTAAACATCAAAACAACAGATGCACACAAAAAGAGGAACTGAAAGGGGCGTTAGTGAGTTC
>JAPTGZ010000013.1:19441615-19454531 GCA_029814645.1 Fowleria isostigma
GGGGGGCTATTTATTGTAGTCTACCTACTTTTTGTGCAGTCCATACTTGCATACATACTGTTTGTATAAATATAAAAAGCTGATAATGGCATTTTGATTTGCATATTTGCTTTTGTGCCATGCACACCTTAACAGTTTACATAGTGTATAAAGGGTTTCCTTGCAAGTTATGTGTTAAAAGAAATACACTTGTCTTCATAGGCAATATTAGTCTGGTTTGCTCATTACGAGAATTGTTATTTGGCCTCCTTTTGCCATTTATATCCTCTTGTGGTTGTAGTGCTGTACAGTTTAGTCTGGTATTGTATGAGAAAAAAAAAATAAAGTAACATGAATGCAGTTTTTCTCTGATCCTTCATTGAAAACTTTCTCACAAATATGTCAGTATTTTTCTTGATAGTTAAAACTTGTTGATAAAGTTACATTGGATTTTACTTTAAGGAAGTTTTTACATCTAAGATTAGTCTAAAAACATTCCTCTCCGAAAAGGCTTACAGTCAGGTTAGTTAGGGATAGACTTAAACCCATAGTCTAATCTAAGCTGCCCTAGGAGTGATGATGCTGAGGGAAGTACAGTGCACTGAGTCCTATCATCTCTTTCTGGTATCTTATACCACTTTCTGTACTTATAATGTGCAGTATTTAGTTTATTTTTGGTCTGTTCATCACTATTCACCCGGAGTCCCTTTCTCCACTCCCCTCTGGGGGCGGGGCTACTATTTCAGCTCTAGCCGCCTGAGGCCCAGTGATGTCAGGACCCGATGTGTCGCATCCAGGCCCGGACCTGACCTGTGACCCCCTAGAGAATCTTAGCCCTCGCCTGTCTGGATGGTCCTCCCAATGTGCCCCCATACCCCCCCCAATCTGTATAGACTAAACCCCCCATCATCAGACGGACGTCCATCAGTTTTAGTTCATCTTCCGCCTGTCTGTCCATGGGAGTGGATCTCTTCTTCACTGTGGTTCTCCCTGAGGTTTCTCCTTTTTCCCACTGGGTTTTGGAGTTTCTCCTTGCCGAGAAGGAGGGTCTAAAGACGGGATGCCCAGGACATTTTTACACATTTCCCCATTGACTGTTTATTTGCTTAAATTCTGTGAAGCCCTGTGAGGCAACCCTGTTGTGATATTGGGCTATATAAATAAAAATAAAATTGAAGTGGTCCCCATCAATCCATTCTATTCTGTTCTTAGTCTTCAACGTGGGATATGGAGCAGTGGAAGTGAACAGTAAGTCATACAGACCAGGATTGGAAGATTCTTAATATCACACTAATAGTGAAAATGTAATGTCAGAAGTGTGGGGAAAAAACACATGCAATTACTGATACTGAGGACAGAATTATGCACTTCATAGCTGTTTGCAAAAACTCAACTGTGACATGGAGTTACTATGTATTGTAACATTATTAACCTACCTGTATCTGTCAAACTGTCAAAAACAAAATAAATTGAATTCCATCCCCAAGATGTCTACTTGTTGCCTCTCAGATATTCACCTGCTGCATGAACCACAGCATCCAAACCTCTCGAATCGCAGGGTAAATATCAAGTGGGAAAAGTTCTTTGTTTGCTCTCTAGGACTTGTTAAATTATGGACCAAAGTTGCTTTTCTAGTTTAACTGTGGCTCTTAAAACTGAGTCCTAAACAACAACTGAACAATTTGTCAAAATTTTTGGTGGATTCAAGTTTATATATGTTAATTTTATTCAGTATCTGCCTTGCACAAATTCTACATAAAATAACCTCAGACAATAAACAAGATGTTTTTGTGGGTTTGATACCCAGAATTTGTTTTTGTTTTACCATGGCAATCTGCTGGTTACTGCTCCAGATGATCTTTATCTCTCATGGGTCTGGTATTCAGACTGGACTTCTTTCAGAGGCTCATTGGACATATAGTCCTAAAAGACCTGTGAACCGGAACATCTTAGGGTTACACAAATCCGTAACTATCTTCATCCTTAGCAATGAGGGAAACTCAACATTTGCAAACAAGGTGCTACTGAAGGTGAAATGTTACTGATTGTTTTGTCTCATCATGCTAAAACATAAGTATAGGTAGGTAAATAATCATTTTGAAAAGAAAGGGGGAATATCATATACCTGTGTTTAAATACATTTTCTGTAAGACTTTATGACTTCACTTTAATATCTAAAGAAAACTGTTCAGAAAAATAAAAACCATTTACACTCTCAACAAATGTGCAATGTTGCCTTTTTTGTGTGTATCACTTCTCATTTTAAGGCTGTCTCTAACAGTTTATGGACAGAAGTACTTATACTGCATGTATGCTAATCTTTATATTAAATTACAGCATCTTGAATTTTAATAGCATATGAATGTAACAAATCACATCATGCTCACTATGTTGTAAACAGAATGATTGTTATGTGTTCTGTTTTAGGGCTGGCTGAATGTATTAAGCCTAAACCTAAACATAAACACACATGAATATGTACTAGTACAACCCAAAGCAAGTTATTGGTGTTTTGTCTGGTAATAGAAAAATAAACAAGAAAAAAAGTTCCAATATTAAAACATTCATACCTGTATTCTTGTTGCTCTTTAGTATTGTTTGGATTTCCAACCAAGGTATGTGTTCTCTGATCTGCCAGCTCTGGCATAGACTCTGCTTCTGCTTCTACCTCAAATATTTTGACCTGGACTTGATGGATTTGTTCCCACAAATTATAAACTAATCATGAGAATGTTTGTGTTGCACACTGTATCAAGGGATTATGGGAAATATGTGGAAAAATGTAATTTGTGAAATGATGAAAATGATAGAAAATAAGCCATTGATTTAAAAAATATTAATAATAATAATGACTGTATTCTGATTACCATGTATCAAATTTAAATTGAAACTGTAACGGAATACAGATACACACATTTTGAATTCTAAATATGTAATACCATTACATGTATTTCATTATTTCCCAACACTGATGCTAATACATTATAATATATAATAGTATAATGTTACATTATGTTTTAAGCTTGCTTGTATCAAATTATACAGTAAAAATGCCTCATGAAAGTCTGGCATAGTTTCAAACTTTGTCCAGTAGAGGGCGTTGTATTCCCTCTCAAATTTTTTACAGTGGCGTACCCACCTGAAATACAGCTTTGGAAAAATTAAGAGACCACTGGACTTCCTTGTGAAATCAGCATGACAGCTATTCCATTCTTGTGTCTGTTGAATCTCACCTTATTCTATTGAATAAACACCTGATTCATGTCTTATTTAAGAGGGAGACGTATAAAAACCTCTACTGTGGCCATCACTATCTTCTTGCAATAGAAGTAGCTGGGTGGCAAAAACAGTGCTCTTTGTACTGCAAAAGTAATTGGAATAAAAAAGTAACTATTGAAAACTCCTGGACTTCTGCTCTGACAGTGTTCGCAAATTCTGAAGACTGGTTTTTCTATCAGGACAATGCTCCTGGCCTCAGTTAGGTCCATAAAGGTGTGGATGACGGACAACCAGATGAAGACACTGTCATGGCCAGCCCAATCTCCCAACCTGAACCCACTTTGAAAACTTTTGGAATGTAATCCAGAGGAAGGTGGATGGTCAGAAGCCATCCAACATGGCCGAGCTTCTTAAATTTCTATGGCAGGAGCTGCAAATAGCAATCCAATAGCAACACTGGAGAGTCGAAACATGTGAAAGCTATCATGGTCAGTACTTATATATAGTGTTTTTCCACTTTTTTCATGGTGCCCAAAGCCCTTTAGCCTCACATTCATCCATTCACACACACACTCATACACCAGTGGGTGGCTGCTGCCATGCAAGGCGCTGCCAGGCCTCACTGGGAGACATTTAGGGTTCAGTGTCTTGCCCAAGGACACTTTGACATGTGGACAGTTGGAAGTGGAATTCGAATCACCAACTGTTTGATCATTGGTTTTACCTACTGCGCCACAGCCGCCCATCATTGAAAATCAGGGATATTCCACCAAATATTAATTTATAAACTTTTTCTAAATTACAACATTAGTATTATGTTGTTTCGAAATGAATATGAACTTGTTTTCTTTGCGTTATATGAGATCTGAAAATACTGCTTATTTTGACCATGTGTCATGCTCTAAATAACAAAATTTTTATTTGGAATTTGGGAGAAATGTTGTTGGTAGTTTAGAGAATAAAACAAAAATGTTCATTTTATTCAAACACATACCCATAAATGATAAAATCAGAGAAAGTGATCATTTCATCTTATTTTTTCCACAGTTATATATATTTTTTAGTCGAGTACAACTCCCAGTTCAGCAATTTTGATTGAAAAACATAGACAAAATGTGTTGCTCTGCCAAAGGTGTCTGTTTTTATTTTCAAAACTTTGTAAGCAATCAACATATATTTAACTGGACAGTTTTTCTCAGTCACTTTGGTACATTTCTCAGATCAGAATTGAAATTCTCAAAACCACTTGTTCAATCTTCACGTCATTTGTGCACATCAAAAAAGCATTTTCTCATTTCTTTGAACAAGTTGCAAATGCTTTGGTCACAGCAGAGAGTTGAACAGAATCATGGATCAATGGATGCATTGATACATAATTCTGTTCAATTCTCTGCTGTTTCCTACATTATCATTTGCTTATGTCACGTTGATCAAAATGTATTATCATGATCTCTGTTGAATAGTCTCACTACCCACAACATTTAGGCATTAGATCATATGTTTTTACATGCAAAATTGTTGAACATGTTGCCAAACATATTTCTATATATTTCCGTTAGACTTTTTTCTAAATCTGTCCTAAATTGGTAAATTGCTCACAGGTGAATGTTGACTTCTCTGATGAAGTAAAATGTGTGAAGCATTAGATCAACCAATGATCAACCAGTTTTCTGAAAGATTCTTTCCACAGGAGAAGATATTTATTGTGATGTAGATGAGAAAGTGAGATGTGGATCTGTGTCCTAACAGACAGGAACGTCAGAAGGTGTAGGAAGACTGCAGCACTGCATGTACAGTTTTCCAAAAGGAGATTGTCCTATATTCACATTTCTACGTTTTTTTTTTGTCTTTGTGCTATGCAGTGCTGCATTTTCCTTTGAGTATTGTAATGACAGTACAAACAGTAAGCAAATAATGTGAATCTGGTCCAGTCTCTTGCAATCAATTTCCTCCACACACGAAGGTGTAAGTTAGAATTTACAATAACTGTCATCAAAACTTTAACCATAGTTTACATTAGAACATCCCTCCAGAGTATTTTTATTTATTTATTTTGAACATGTAAAGAAACAAAATAAATTAAACAAAGATTTGTATGATCAAAACGGAGTAAGAAGAAGTATAAACTTACACTGTATATTGACAACATGTCAAAGTAATTTGACTTTATACACAATGACACAAGAACTTGTCATTCTGATGCACTGATGATGTTGATGACTGACTGATTGACACAGATATTTACTTTTGAGAGAGGAACTAAGGATTTTGAGTAAGAAACGGGCTTTTGCAGGTAATCTATGGTGTTTTGCTGTTTGTATAAATTATTTTGAGAGCTGCACATTCTGTTTTGCAAATGTTGAGGGTGATTCAAAAAATGCACTAAAGCAATATATATATGTGTGTATATACATACATATATATATATGTGTGTGTGTGTGTGTATATATATATATATGAATGTATATACACACATACATATATGTATGTATATATATATATATATATATATATGTATGTATGTGTCATTTACTACATTTAATTGTTTTGTGATTAATTGAACCAGTTTTTCAACAGGACACTAAAGCTGTAACATCTCAAATTTTTTAAAATGCAATATTGTTGCCTTAATTCTCAAGCTGTTAATTTTGTTGGCTACTTTGGTCATTATCCTTATTTTCAGCAAGTGGAGAGAATTCTAACTAGATATGTAGAAATGTGCTTGTGTTTTCAGTATTAAACAGACATTATATCTAAAAATAATGTAACCCACTCGTTGCCTCATATTTGACATCACTGAACATATAAGGCCAGCAACACCTTCAATATCAATGTGAGATTGTTTTCATAAAAAGTTTAAACAGACTCAAAAAAGAGGCAGTAGACAACAGTGGCACGATAATAAAAAATATCGGTTTTACTAGAGAAGGTTACAAAAATCATCACTATATAGGAGTCATAGAACTATTTCCAACTTAAAAAATAAAACCATATTGAAACACCTACAGGGACTACAATGCCATCAAAGTACAATGGAGTTTTCTTTAGAAAAGAGTGGAAGGGTGGGAGAGGGGAGTGAGGAGCAGGGTGGGAGGGCAAACACCGCCTACCATAGTTGTCAGTACAATTGACTACACATCACCTGAAAAACTGCAAAGACACAGTCATGTCTCCTTCATGCAAATAACAAGGAAACAACAACACCCTGACACGCATCGTCCTATAGGAAATTGAAGTTTGCCTTACATCAACCTGGCGGCAAAGCACGTATATTTATCAAACATAACACACATGGCAATATAGTCCTTTTTTTATACAGAATAGACAGCTGCACACATGGACAATACTGACATGCTTCATCTCATCAAAGATTAAAAATGTATCTTCTTTCGTGTTGTAGAGGGTAAATTAACCAGTGATGATCAATATAGAATATAGTTAATGATTATTAAAACAATATCTGATTATAAAATTAATGTATGAAAATTCCTGACTTGTTTTATTCAGAGTGTAAACATCCAAAACAGTCTCTGTGGCGCATATGAGAGGCATAACATGAAAAATAAAAAGTGACAAGAAGAAGAAGAAAGAAAAAGAAGCGACACAAGGGTTCAGGAGTCGCTCATTTGGCTGGCAATTGAAAAAGAAGCACAAAAAAAAAAAATTCATTATTACTGAATCACAAGAAGAACTCAGCTGCCTAAAACTGATAAAACATTAAAAATCAATTTCCTTTTTTTCATGTTTTTCAAATGTATACGTCACAAGCACCTCAATCCATCATACCACTGAATCCCTCTCACGACATATCATTTAAGATGTTACATTACAATTATTATATCAAATGCAGAACTAGTATTTGAGTGCTAAACACATAATCTCAAAGGGTACATTTACATATATTTGTGGGAAACAATAGAAGAGCGTGGCAAAACACTGATTGTGTTCTCCCCATTTGGGAGGGGTGTAACTCGAGAGATCTTTTAGGGTGTTTTGGCTATTTACAGGTGGCGAAAGGAGAGATTTTTTTTTTTTAGAAAATGAGAGAACAGTTACATTTCACTGTATAATTCACACAGGACAGTGTACCAATCCAGTAAGGTTAAGAGTTTTGATGGTGAAGCTTTGGAAAAAAACATAACTGGATAAAATCAGATTTAGTCTGATACCTGAGGTGTGTGTCGATGTTAGAGACCAAGGAAGGTTTATGAGTGTAACAAAAGACATACAGGTTTTTAAAAGAATTTGTTGACATTTTGGCAAATATTTGCTGAAAATTAGATGACAAATACAAAGCTATGGCTGAGAGAATTTTCCAAAACGCTGATCCGATCCTGTATTAAAGATTTGCTACACCTCTGGTCTTACATAACTGTTGATACCTCTGTGGTTAAATAAACTCTGATTATATAAAAGCACAATAATCCTTGAGACACCAAATGAGAGAGGGGCTTGAGTGCTTTGCATTTTAAAATGTTTTCATTCTCACTAATTTTTTGTTTGTTTAATAGTGCAATAATGTATCAAGCATTAACAATAAATAGTTAAAGATGGAGACTAAAGTAAAGGAGAGAAACCTATGAGCGTGAAAACATAAAGATCATAATAGAACCTGGCATACTTTTCAGAGTATTAAAAAAAACAACAACATTCGTACACATTCGCACAATATATTCATATTCATATATATATATATATATGCATATAAAACACCAAAAAACAGAGGATGTTGGTCACTGTCTGGCTTCCCTGTGGCTGAAGCTGACAGCAAACAATGTTTTTTTTAGGTTGTTACGAGCTGTGTGTCGAGAGGCTGTGCTGGCTCAGGACGCGAGGCCATCACAGCCGGGCCACGTTCACGAGCCGCCGCCCCAACAGCGCGGGGGAGGAGACGCTTCTGAACCGATACCGTACCTGAGCTCGGCTCAAGGGGCATGGACAGAGCGAGCTTTCCTGTTCTGAAGCATCTGCCTCCATCTAGGCCTGCCGTTGCTCATGATCCTCAATTCTCTTCCCCTCTACATGGGGGAAGGGAAGAGGATGGAGAATCAGGAGGTTGGGGGACGTTAAAACATGACTGAGATGGTTTGTTTTATGGAGGGAGGGGGGTGTGGCACTGGGTGTGGTGGGGTAGGGGTCGAGGTGTGGGGAGGAAATGAATGGAGATGGGAAACGCTGGCTTGTCCTTATGAATAGGAGGAGGAGTTCTGGCCCTCCTTGGAGCGTGCTTCAGCCTCCAGATCCTGGTCATCCTTGGTTTTTATATCTTGGTACTCATGCGTGGAAGCGGCACTCTTCAGGTAAGCCCAGTTAGCTGACAAAATCATCAAGTAGTGGATCTGAAACAGACACGGTGGGGAGGGTTCCATTATGTAACTTAGGGACAGGAAACCGATTCCAATAGCTTGAATAATGCAAATGCTCATTTTCATAACACAATCTGTCCACCAGAGGGCACTGATAAGACAATATTAATATTCCAGCATCTGCAGGTTTCACAAATTTTAAGGTGTTTCTGAATGCAATTAAAGACTGAAATCCTATAAAGATCAGAGTCTGAATTAACATGATAACATGCGACTTGTGTCACTTGTAAAGTTATCCTACACATGGAGACCAACTAAGCGAACATGGTCCCATAAATACTGAACAAGAACATGGCATTTTGAGGCTTCAAAAACTAGAGTTTAACACTCACAGCAGCCCTGTTTTCATTAAAAACCAAAGGGGTTCTGATCCAAATAACACACTTACTGTAATAATAAACAAATAATAGACTTTTTAAGAACAGTTTTATTTTTAACATACTACTTTTTATGGGAGATGGTTTCCCAATTTGAATGCATACTACTTCAATAGTTAAAACCTGCTTAGAAATCACTAATAACAATTGTGGATGATTACACTCTTCAGTTTTCATAGAAATCTCCTGGCATTTATCGTAATATATGTACCATATAGTATAATTTACTCTGCCATATCTGATAGACAAATATAGTTCTTTTATCTCCACTACATTCTTCTGTCTTTAGTTCTCTTTCAGATGATACATTTTCTTACTTTCATGTCCATTAAAATCTCGTTTCTCCAAATATGTTCATCTTGACTTGATAAGTTTATTTCTCCTCCTGTTTAAGCTAAATAAATTCTAAAATCATCTTGATCATCATCTTGAAATCATCTTGCTAAAATGCATTGTCACAAAGCTTTTTTGACATCACAGAGTGGACTTTTTAAAGATATATGGTTCTAGCAGCAATGCAACAAGCATATATTATTGTAAAAATATGATGCATTGCTGTAGACACCAGTAAAATTCAATATACACATTAAAGCGGCAGCAAAATGAATGAAAAAAAAAATGAAAAAATCATTAAAATTTGAATAAAATCTTGTTGATCCTTGTTGATAATTCTTCCATATTTTTAATGTCCTTTGAAAGGTTTTGAATACAGAACTTTGATATGTAGGTGTATCTCCACTGGTATTAGTTCTTTTAGGTAGGGAGACCAGTGTAATATAGAAACATGTTCCATCTTCTCTTGTAGATATTCATCAAACTGCACAACATTTTCCAAATAGAGAATGTATTTTTCCTCAACTGCTCATGTGTGTTGTAACACTGTTTGGCATTGCTTTCTGCTGCTAAATAAGATGTAATGCTTGCAGATTTGAAAAAAACCCAAAAACACAAATTTGTTTTATCACAGTGTGGAGTTCTCCCATGTGACCCAGTACAACACAGAGAGAGGAGATTATTACTTTTTAAGTATCTCTAGTTCCCTGAACACAAAAGCACCCACCTCCACAGCGGAGTAAAACTGACCCAGTCTACTCACACTCCCACAACATGAGGCAGCAGGCTGCAGGGTAAAATCTCAACCACAGAATGACATACTGACAAACATGAGAGGGAGGGTTGCTATGGCAACAGATAAGACCACCATGGCAACGTGCATATTTTGAGAAGCATGTTATCAGTGGGATCATGAGGAGCTTACCAATGCAATAACGATGGCACCAGCTCCAGCGAACGCGACAATGTAGAGATGGTAGGACAGGTAGAACTGTGGAGCAAAACCAGAGCAGTCTGTTAGAGATGAAAGGAGACGGAAGGTGAAAAAGACAGAAAAGTAAAGCCCTTTCACCTCGTTGGTGTTACAGATGTCTCCCAGTGTTGCTCCACAGGCTTTTCCTGGTGTGGCGTTCCATGGAATAATACCTGCAGAGCAATAAAACATCACAGCTGTAAGACAAGAAGCTTTACCTCCCCCGAGACAGGGTGATTGAAGGCATTAAGAATCAGGCCTGGATAAGGATTAAACTAAACAGGGCTGCAATGGCGTGGGCCTCTCTAGGCCTCGCCTTGGGGAATCCAAACTTCATTACTTTGGGTTACTACTATGTCTATGTGGTATGTCTATTGTGGCATTTTTTTCCACTCATGTTTTTGTGGGGTTTTCTTACTGAAACCTCTACACTATAAACATCTTTTCACATACTGGTTACAGTAGACTTCTTTTTTTTATCTCAGTGTATCAGCCTGCTGAGTTGCTTTGATACATTTCTCAGATTGGAATTGAAATTCTCAAAACAACTTGTTCAATCTTCACATCGTGTCACTTGTGCACATAAAAAAAAACAAAAAAAAAACAGTTTCTCATTTTATTGAACAAGTTGCAAATTTTTGTCATCCATGCAAAAAATTATGTTCAGTTCTCTGCTGTTTCCTACATTTTCAATTGCCTCTGTCATGCTGATCAAAATGTATTATCAAATGTATTATCTGTTGAATAGTCTCACCCCCCTACAACACTGAAGCAAGAGTTTACTGCAAAATAGTTGAACACATCATAATATGTCAAACTTATTTCTATACATTTTCATTAGAGTTTTTTCTAAATCTGTCCTGAATTGGTAAATTGCTCCCAGGTGAATCTTGACTTTCTCTGACAAAAGAAAATGTGTTAAGTATTAGAACAACCAATCAACCATTTTTCTAAAAGATCGTTTCCACATTGTATCACAGGAGAAGATATTCATTATGATGTGAATGAGAATTTGTGTTCAACAGACAAGAATGTCAGCAGGTGTAGAGGACTGCACTGGAATTCCTATAGCATTGCATGTACAGTTTTCCATGAGGAGATTGTCCTATATTCACATTTCTACTTTTGTTTTTTCTTTGTGCTATGCAGTGCTGTATTTTCCTTTCAGTATCGCAATGACATAGTCTGTCAACAAATGTCAGAACAAATGGTTCAGAGCATAAATATGATTCTGGTCCAGTCTGTTGTAATCAATTTCCCACACACACTAAGGTGTAACTTCAAATTTACAATTATTGTCATCAAAACTTTAGCCACAGTTTACATCAGAACATCCCTCCAAAGTATTATATTTATTTATTTCAAACATGTAAAGAAACAAAATACACTACAAAATAAATAACTAAATAACTAAAATAACATGTAAATGAAAAGAATATGTCTTCAAGTACAAACAAGTCTAAACATGGTCAAAAATGAGGAGGAAGAAGTATAAACTTACACTGTACACTGTTATATTGACAACATGACAAATCAGTTTGACTGTCTTATCCATACACAATGACTTGTCATTCTGATACACTGCCATATTCATTGACACATAAATTTACTTTTCAGAGATGAAGTAAGAATTTTGAGAAAGACACTGCCTTTTGCAGGTAATCCATGGTGTTTTGCCATTTGAATGAATTGTTCTGAGAAATGGACATTCTGTTTTGAAAATGGCGAGGATGATTCGAGGAAATGTACCAAAGCGACTGAGAAAAATTTTAATCATTTAAAGCTTCAGCTTATTTTGGCAAAAACTCCATACTTTCAGTATACTGTAATTAGAGGATTGCAGAGAGGGGATGATACACAAAAGGATGAGACACAGCTTTAATGACCAATAATTAATTAATTAATTTAATAACCATACTCTTGGTATTGCTAAGGTAGTATCAAGAGTAAAAAGTACATATAGATTGGTTGTACATGCAACTGTCAAGCAAAAGTTACTTTTTCATATTTGTATTTTATGCCTAAATTGCACTTTTTTTTGTAAAAGGCTCTCTAAATCTAAACATTTTTGTGTAATTTAATTTTTTTTCACTAAAACAGAGAAAAACATATGTGTTTCATTATCTATAGGCTTTATGATAGTATTTTATTGGTCTGACCCGCTGTAGATTGAATTGATCTAAAGTTATTTTAACATCCTTGATTGTTAATATCTTCATTATAATTTTTATATTTCACTAATTCATCCTGTGGGCCAGATTGGACCTTTTGGTAGGCCGGATTTGACCCCCAGGCCGCATGTTTGACACCCCTACTTTAGACTAACCTTAGGCAACTAGATGTTTTTGAATAGATCACAGTTTTCAGAAGCATGTACACAGCAGTGGCTCCCAGCCTTTTGTGGTTTGTGACCCCATTTCAACATCACAAATTTCTGGTGACCCCAGACATTCAAAATGGAGACATTCTTTTGCTAAAATAAGTTTGTTTTTGATGATGCAATAGTTGGCTCTACCATGTTGTATTTAGTCTATAAAATGTATATTGTTTTGGATGGAGGCCGAAAAACCAGGTTGTGCGGCAGAGGGTTAGGGCCACTGGGAAGAAATATAAAAATTAAGGTCCAATATTTATTTCATTATATATATTATATATATATTTATTATATT
>JAPTGZ010000013.1:19537884-19548703 GCA_029814645.1 Fowleria isostigma
GGTTCATTTTATGAATTTTTCATTATACGAAGACGGGTCTGGAACGGATTAATTTCATAATTAGAGGTACCACTGTATATATATACAAATATATACATACATTCATAAGAAGATCATGTCTTACCTAAAAATCTATCTTTTTTATAAACAAAACTTTAAACTCCTCCTCCAGACCTCAACTATCTTACAAAATGGGTGGAGTTTTAACCTTGGCCTGTTTAGTCAGCCAGGTTTCTGTCACAACGGTTATAGAAAACTGATCAGGTAATGATGCTAAAAAATAAACCAATTGGTCTTGATTTTTAGGCAGACTACAAATATTTAAATATAATACTGTGAATGTTTTATCAGAATTTGAAAAGGATTATATAAGATCATTAAATTGGACGTCATCATAATACTTAGAAGAATAAGAACCATCAATGTTTCAGAAGAAAATTCTATCAGGGTCTATTTCTAGATCATGAGATAAGAAATGTCTCTTTTTGTAAGCCTTTTGGGATTATCAAACATATCTGGAATCCATCCTAATACACAGTAGACAATGGAAACACTGAAACACAGCTTTCACACCACCATGTTCAGACAGTATCCCCAAATACAATTGAACTAAACATTTAAAATCAAACATCATTTCTATATATAGAACAACTAGTACTTATGTTGTAAACCATCTAACTTCTGACATGTCGAGCATTTGCATTGAGCATCATATCTTGGAAAAGCGACGTCTCCCCTTTGTCTTGCCCCTTTCATTTCTGGAATCAGGTTTTTATATTCTCGCCAGACCAAATCAGAAAAGTCTTCATTCATAAACAGGTTTGTCTGAGTGGTTTTGCTTTTTCCATCAGCCAGACGATCCTTGTGTCTTAAAAATGCCTCTACTATTGGTCTGGGTCTTCCTCCTCCTCCTCCTCCTCCTCCTGGTGGTTTTCCACACCCCATTTCAATCTGTTTAGGATCTAGTTTAAGTTTCTCTGATATTATTTTTCTTATCTTATGTTCAGATTCAGACTATGTCTCATGTTCAGTCTCTGGTCTTGGATCAAAAATCAAATTATTGCCGCATGATTGATTCTCAGTGTAATTCAATTTTGCCAGTCATGTTGTTAAATGAGGAACCAAGAGCGCTGGTGTCTTGTTTACATCCTTACATTGAACAGACAATCTGTCAGAAAGTGACTTGAAATGACCAACATCCCTCTGGGTGTATTGAAGGCTTCCCTTTAGATCACATACCTCTTTGAAAATTCAATCCACTCTTTTGTTAAAGGAGTTCATTAACATCTGCACAAAGCATTGATGGGCAGTCCCCTGTTGTTTCGTAGATCCTTGGACAAAGATGTTTGTTCATGGACTTGAGGTCATAAAGTCCTCTTCAGATTTTGGGTTCTTTCGTGGCGTCTCTGTTAGCTTTGTCCTGACTGTCTTTGTATTGGGTGCAGGCCAGAGATGAGGCCTACCTTTGTTCATGTCCTAAAACTCAACTCTCCTGTGGCTCTGGTTAAGAATAACCACACGGGACGTCCTTTTGGCAAAGTATTTTTGATACCATAGGTGAAGGCTATGGTCAGACTATTCTCCCCAACCCAGTGTCGGCTATTTTTGGTTCTCCCTCGATATTTATCTCTCCGTTGCAGCAAAACGGGCTCTGGCTTTCACATCTTTGCTGGCTCGTCGGCTGATTTGGCTTAACTGGAGGCTTACCGTCCATCATATAGACACGTTAAAGAAGTTCTTTACAGTTTGAAACTTGAAAAATTTAGGTTTTCATTAAATGGCTCCATTAAGAGGTGTTTCGATACATGGGTCCCCTTCTTAGAATTCATTAACTCCCCTAATCTATCTCTGGATGCGGAGGTGGATTATGATCTTACGCCTTTATTTCTTTTCTTTTTTTTTGTGATTATTTATTTATTTTTATTAATTTATTTTTTATTAGTTTTTAAACTATTACAAATATTATCATTATAGTTTTTACTATTTATTTTTATTCATATTTTGTATGTAGACGTGGGTATGTGTTGTTCTTCCTAGTCCGGTTCTGACCTGAAGTAGGTGGGTTTGTGGGTGGGTGAGGATGGATTTGGAGGGTTTATTGACATCGTTATAGATACTACTGTATTTTTCGGAGTATAAGTCGCACACCTGTCAAAAAATGAATTATGAAGAAGAAAAAACATATATAAGTTGCACCATAGTATAAATCGCAGGACCAGCCAAACTATGTAAAAAAGTGCAATGTGACGACCACTAGGGTACGCCTTGCTCTCTCTCTCTCTCTGTGTTCTATCTTTCCTCAGATGTTTGGTTGAGCGGCACCATGGTTACCTGAAGTTTGAAGTCTCCTGGGCGACCAGAAAGGCTACTTGAGTCCTCAACGCTGATCGTCCGTGTTCCTTGTCCGTGCCAGCTCCTGCTTCGAGGATCATCTGCTAACCTTTGCATAACATTTGGTGGTCTGGCACTAATAAACCTTTTTGTATTGGAGACTTCCCTTTCTCCGTGTGTTTTTGTCAAGTTCTCAGAGCCAGTCTTGACAGCAACTTATACATACTACCATATTTTTAGGAGTATAAGTTGCACCTGTCAAAAAATGGATTGTGAAGAAAAAAACATATATAAGTTGCACCAGAGTGTATGTCGCAGGACCAGCCAACCTATGAAAAAATGTGCAACATATAGTCCGAAAAATATGGTATTTGACTTTTTTCTCTGTCAGTGCTTTCTCTTTGTGTCTAAAAATCAGAATAAAAAGGAAAAAAAAAGAATAACCACATAGAAGGACACTGTGAAGAGGACTTAATCCAGAGTAAATAAATGAATAAGAAATATTTTAGGATTTCCCAGATTTTGGCCAAATAGTCCTTGTCCCAGATCTCAATGAGTGCCTTATTTGGTAAAAATCTGCAAAACTTCAATTCCTCTCTTTTTCTTTTTCTGTTATTCCACCCGTTTTGACCCTGAAATACACAGTAAAACAAAATCTTTGAAGAAAAAAGAACACAAGTACATACTCACATCAGCTTTTATGACACTGAAACAGCCCAAGAAGCCTGTTTTATTGAAATATTGCCTCGGAGGTTAAAGAGTTAAAGATGTGTATATATAGCTCTAGAAAAAAATAAGAGACCACTGCAAAATTATGACTTTCTCTAATTTGACCATTTATAGTAGGGCCGCACAATATATCATCTGAGCATTGTTATCGCAATGTACATGTGTGCAATAGTCACATCACAGATCCTGCAATGTAGGTGGTAATTGAACTCAACATGTTCTCATTTACTTTAAAGGGTACCTGACACACAGCTGATGGCAACAGCATTGAAAAATGAGTCATGAACAAGAGAAAATCACCAAAAATGAAGAACTGTCTTAACTGTGCTTTTATACCTAGGTTTTTTTTTTGTCAGCATGACTCGGCGTCCCATCTACTGGGCTTCAACACTGGTTTTTTCGGCCGAAGTATAATGCTGTCCTTTTTTCTCCTCCCCTATCCAGATGTCTTTTTCCTTTTTTGATAAACCGGAGTATTGCCCAAGTAGCAATCTGGCAATTGTTCCGTCCTGTATCCCCCTTATATGTGTTATTGTCTTCATGCTAATTTCAGATGGTTGTAACAGGCAAGACAAATTGACCTACAGGTACCAATAAAGTCACCTTGAACTCTGAAAATAAGAAAAAATAAAGAAAATCACCAAAACACCAGGAAGAAAATCACAGAAAATGAAGAAGAAAATGACCAAAAACAAAGAAGAAAATCAGAATAAATAAAGAAAATCTGAGAAAACAAAGATAATCACTGAAAACAAACAAAAATCAAAGAAAACAATCTGAGAAAACAAAGAATACAATCTGAGAAAATACAGAAAATCCCAGAAAATGAAGAAGAAAATCATCAAAAACAAAAAAAATTTTAAAAATGAAGAAAATCACCAAAAAACAAGAAAGAAAATCAGAAATGAAGGAGAAAATCACCAAAAACTAAGAAATCACCAAAAACAAGAAGAAAATCAGAATAAATGAAGAAAATCAGAGAAAGCAAAGAAGATAATCACCAAAAACAAAGAAAATCACCAAAACCAAAAAAACTAAATCAGAGAAAACAAGAAAATTTGAGAAAACAAAGAAAATCTGAGAAAATACAGAAGATCCCCAAAAATGAAGGAAAAAAAATCACCAAAAACAAAGAAAATCACAGAAAATGAAGAAGAAAATCAGAGCAAACAATGAAAATCATCGAACAGAAAGAAAATATTTGCAACATATATATCGCAGGGTTAAAAAAAATCGCAATGTCAGTGTTTTTCCTTATCGTGCAGTCCTACTTTATAGGTATGTGTTTGAATAAAGGGTGACACGGTAGTGCAGTGGTTAGCGTTTGTGTCTCACAGCAAGAAGGTCCTGGGTTTGATTCCAACACCAGTCGATGGGTGGGACCTTTCTGTGTGGCGTCTGCATGGGTTTTCTCCGGGTACTCCAGTTTCCTCCCACCAGACAAGGACATGCACCACGAGGTTAATAGATTAAAGTAAATTGTCAATAGGTGTTAATGTGAGAGTGCTGGTTTGTCTGTTTATACATCAGTCCTGCCATGAACTGGTAAAACATCCGCCTTCATTCACAGGTAGCTGGGATAGGCTCCAAGTGACCCCGAAGCAGGTTCACAAAATGGACGGATGGATGTTTCAGAAAAATGAATATTTAGGGACTGAGCCTGGAAGGTAAGACAGACAGACAGGGCTTCCCTGACGAGTTTTGCTATACCATGTTGCATTTATAGTATTTTTCGGACTATAAGCCGCACCTGTATATAAGCCACAGACACTAAATTTAAAAAGAAAATAAATTTTGTCCACGTATAAGCCGCACCGGTTTATAAGCCGCGGGTGTCCACATTGTGACATTAACACCTAAAAAGTAATTTAAATGATCTTCCATCAAAATATGGAAAGGTAATAATAGAAAACGAAAGGTTTTCTTAAAAGCACATTTTCTCTTTCTTTGTTTTTTGGCGGTGGATTTATCAGGGTTTCCTTTGGATTCATGCTGATACGAGACTGACTTGCGTTTGCGCTGGCTGTGGATTAACAGACTTAAAATGACTTGAAAGTGCTTGAAAGTGAACAATTTTTTGGTTTTTAGAGTAGGACTTTTAATTTATTTTGAAAATATAAAGACCAAAAACAAGTACTTATTTCTTTTGTAATATCTTTTTCATTTAACATTACACAAGACATGCAAATTAATTCTGAGATGCTTTAAATTTATGACGGTCTCTGGAGAGCTTTATTGGGTGAAACACAACCTACCAGGAAAAGTTCTTTCCCTTCTTCATCTTCCTCCTAAAACCACTCAAGTCCTCTTCTTCAGCGTCCGAATTGAACAGCCTCAATACCTCGTCGCTCACTTTATCAGTGTCTCTTTCATTATCGCTGTCACTGGAGCGTGTGCGATCCTTTTCGTCAAGCAGCAGTCCAGTCTTTCGAAAGCCGTTGGTCATTGTGGATTTTTTGACATGCCTCCACGCTGTCAGGATCCACTGGCAGACTTGTGCAAAAGATGCTCTTCGCATGCAACCAATCTTAGTAAATGATTTTTCGCCGCTGGTCATCCAAACCTCCCACTCGGTCCGGAGTGCCACTATACAATTCACACTGATGTCCAGTGGTTGCAAATACTTGGTTGTGTCCCAGGAATCACAGCTGGAATTGAGTTTGTACTCTTGATGGCGGCTTTCACTGGATCAATTATATGCGCCCTCATGCTGTCTAAAACGAGCAATGATTTTTTACACCTTTTTTTTTTTTTTCTACACTTGGCCAAATGTTCTCTTAATTTCTTTAAGTACGGTACTTGGAGCTGCCATCAGTAACAATAGGGAGTTGTAAATATCACTCATTCCCAAATCTCAGAATTCTGACATTTGACTTTTTTTTCCCCTAAATTCTGACTTTTTCTCAAAATTCTACCTTTTTTAATCAATATTTTAAAAATTATTGTTCTGAGAAAGAGTCAGAATCCTGACTTTTTTCCTCAAAATTCTGACTTCTCAAAATTCTGATTTTCTAAAATACATCTTTTAAAAATTATATTTCTGAGAAAAAGTCAGAATTCTAACTTTTTTTCCTCAGGTGACCCCATTTGAATTCCAGGGTCCCCACCCCAAAGTTGAAAAACACTGCCCTATTGTTTTTTGTTCATTTTTTTGTTATTATTCTTCTCCCGACACCACACTGACCTGAAATTTGACCTCTTAAACGTGCTCAAAAATTTTGAGGCAATATAAAAATGATGTAGCCTGCCTAGGACGCCAAATGGTCCAGGACCGCCCCTGCTCACTTACAAAGCAAAAGCACTTCCTGTGTTTCTTTCATGACCCCCATTGGCATCTCACGCCCCCTACTTTGGGAACCCCTGCCTTAGAGTTTGGGAACACTGTCAGAACAGAAGTCCAGTTGTTTTCATTTGTTATTTTTGGATTCCAATTACGTTTGCAGCACTAAACAATGATGTATGGCAGCAGTCATCTTGGACCATTGTATTTATTAGCAATCTTTATTGATCCCCTCAATAAAATATGCCTATTTTATCTTATCTTAAAACAGATGTGTGTGTAACCAATGACTTTTATACTTTATTCAGTGATTGACACAGTTTATGGAGATGCAACATTAATTCACTGGTGGGTTTTCGTAGCTGTGACTGTGTTCTGGTGTGTAACTCCCCCCTGCTATTAATAGCTTGGAATATCAATACTGTACATATATACATAGAGGTCCTTTAAGAGGCTTCAGGGAAAACCCTGTAGTATGACTGCTCCTGTCACACATCCACATATGTTCAAATACTCAGCTGTTTGACTTTGGGGGAATAAACAGTTAATGTTTCTTTCAGACACGCTGAAGATGTGTTCAAAGCAAATATTATTATTGCAAACATGGGCGGTGCTTTGAAAACTGTCCTAAATGGATTCTAAAATGGTTAAACTGGGGCGTTCTCGGTGTCGCTGATGGCGGCTAAACATCTCGCAGAGGTGGATGATTAAAAAATCAAAACACCGTCGTAAACAGCATCCGCGGTGCTGCAGGGGAGCGCTGATGTTTCCACACTGAATTCCTGCAATTTACATGGTTCACTATCGCGAGCGTTGTAACAGATGTCTTAGTTTCCTCGTACTTTTAAGTTAGTCATTCACAGCTCACGCAGCAGGATGTCAGCGCTGTGCAAAACAAGATTGTGTGAGGTGGGTGAACATCAGTAGGGCTCGCAGGTTGTTCCGCGGAGAATCCCTGCAAGGTCAATCATTGCCTCATTTACTGAAAAGCTACTTGCTAATCCCGCTAATGGGTCTGTTCAGAGGCTGTATCTGATTAGGAAGCGGCTCTCAACAGTGTACTGCATACTAGACAGCAGCACATTAATGCTATCTTGGGTTATTTCAAGGGGAATGAACGAGGGGGTTTCGTAGGACGTTGAGTTAAAATGTGAAATATCTAGTGGAGAGGCGGTGCGGCGAATCACACGAGGTTATGAGGAGGTGGATCCTTTAGCTCTGAGAAGCACTGCCTGCATTCACAATGAAACCGAGATAGCGTAGTTTAATATGGCTGTCCACACACACCTCTTTATTTTCCCCAGGGGGAGATCTTCCAGTCACTCAGGTCAGAGCAAAGACCCCAAAGCGCTTGTAACCCGGATTCTCTAGAGACGACTCCTCATATCACCTCGCTTTCCTAATTAATTGGAAACGCAAGAGAAGACTAAGCGATGGATTTCATACATGTGCCCGTCCACTGAGCAGCGTCCAAGGTCAGAGGAGCTCCTGCACCTACGATGTGGCTCAGCGTGAGATGTGGATCAGAGGTCATGTTTACACACCGCTCGACTTTCATCTCCAGATCATTCAGATGGTTTTCACTGAGCCCCGTTTGATTCAGACAACCATGAATGTGTTTGGCACGCGTTGCATGCAAATCGTTAGTCTCATAGCATAATTGTCTAAGTCGTACAATACACTGCATGGATGTGTGTGGATACATTGAATTCAGGTGTTTTTTCTAACAGGAGTCTATGAAACAATATGACAAATGGCATAATATAGTTTTATACTGGGATAATTATCATTGCATTAGTTAGTTCCCTATGTGCTTGCATGCAATGCAAAGCACAGGGGACTATGTTTGTCCTATTTATTATTGCCGCCAAGGAGGTTATGTTTTTATGGCGTTTGTTTGTCTGTTAGCAACTTTATGCAAAAACTACTCGACGGATTTGGATGAAATTTTTAGGACATGATGGAAATGACACAAGGAACAATCGATTAGATTCTGGGAGTGATCCGATATTTTACTCCCATTCAATTGCGCTAATGCGGATTGAATGGCGCTAGTCACATCTCTCCTCTTCTCCATGTGGGTGTGGGTGGGACTACCTGCACTTCACTGAGCTATGTGTTTGAGGAAGGGGGAGGAGCCAGTTACCGGGGCAGTCTGTCTGTCTGTTCGCAACCTTACGCAAAAACTACAAACAGATGTTGAGGAAATTTTCAGGACATGATGGAAATGACACAAGGAACAATCAATTTGATTTTGGGAGTGATCCAAATCACCACCTGGATCCATGATTTTTTTAAAGGAAAAGGATTTTAAGGTTTAGGGATTTTCTTTAACATTGGGAGATAGGACCATTTTTGGCATTTGTGCGTATAACCCCACAAAAAACAAACAACAAACAAAAAAAAAACAGGGCACTGATACATATAAATGTAGGATTATTACTTTGGTGTGAGTCACAATATGGGGGACTATCAGGCTTGGTGGAGGTCTGCGCTCTCTGAGTGTTTTTCTAGTTTTTTATTACTTATGCAAAAATGTTGTCAAAAAATTTGCGAAAAACTGGCCGATTTGTCCATCTGAAATTGATGGGGCCATTTTCAAGTGGCTACCATTCCCACACAATTGATCCTAAAATTATTCTGAAATACAATAAATGTGTGGCCCGCCCCAAAGATTACATATTTAACACATCATAACAATGTCTCGTATGGTTTTCACACAAGAACACCATACCAAACCCCATTCACATACAATGGGAACAGAATGCTGGCAGCTGATTGGTGGAATCCATCCCCACTCGAGTGGAGACGGTTGGGTTTTACGTTTGAAAATCTACAAACAGCTCTTCATAACTCTCACATTTTTGGGCTTTCAGCAACAATTTATACATCAGAATGTTGGAAAACTCTTTTCTTTTATAAAACTATTCACATTTTACTCTTAAAACATTTTGTTTTTGATCTACAGGCCTCTTAAGTCAGAGTGATAATTTTTCTCTCATTCTCTCCAATGTTACTCAGACCCAGACTTTATAACCGGTCCATCTTTGGTTCTATTTCTTGCTTTTACACCTTGACACAAGTCCACCAATCTGACAAGAGGCAAATGCACGGGTTACATTTACTTCAAGAAATGTAGGAAAGTCTTGTTTGGTTTAAATTTTTTTCTTTGCTTCCAAAATGCCTCAGAGATGGTTTTTACTTAATTTCTCGAAACACTGATTTACTCTTTTTTTTTTAGTCATAATAATGATTTTAAATATACTACCTTTAAATTTCTGAAATATTTTTTGTACTCTGATTTTAAATAATTTTGTTCCGCAACTGTCTACTTTCTTCACATCTCACTTAGGCAGAAAAATCTCCCATTAAACTTAAGGAAATACAATTAGTAATACTATTAACTATCAGAACATCCCCCTCCATGAAACCCTGGACACCATAAAAAAATTGAACCTGCTCGGTCACTTCTATAAAGCCTTACTTAAGACACATCTGACCATAATGTGGCTCAGGATTTAACCTAATCTAATAACCAAAGGGTTGGCGGTTCAAATCCAGCTCTGTCCTAGTCATGTGCTATGACCACACTTTACCCACCCTGCCTCCAGTGTCACTCACACTGGTGTAAATGGTAAATGGTACTTATATTGTCTGGGTTATTTAGAGTTGTTTGTTGGTTTCCTAACATAAAACCCAACTCTTTCAAATTTAGGAAACGAGTGGTTACCCCTCCCCCATTCAGGTTGATTTTCTTTGATGTTAAAGTGTCAAAAATGAAAAGCAAAAGTTTTCTAATTCCTTACATTAATAGTAAAATAGATGTGCTTTTTCAATAAAAAGTATTAATTAAAAAAAAAACCAACAACTCTCCATTCAAAGTTCCAGTGGGGGCGAATTCAGCCAATCAGCTGTCAGCACTCTGTTCCCATTGTATGTGAATGGGGTTTGGTTTGGCGTTCTGATGCAGAAACCGTATGGAATGTCATTAAGATGTGTCACATATGTATTTGCACGTTTGTCATATTTTGGAATAAATTTGAGCATCAATTGTATAGGTACTTAAAAATGGCCCAATTAATTTTGGATGGACAAATTTGGCTGTTTTTTTGTAACTTTAACAAAATCGGTGCATCGGAATGTCAATCAATATAATAGCACATCTGGACTAGAATGCACATTTTAACAAGAATATATTTTGATCTATTTCCAACGCTCTAGGACACAGTTTTTGCCAAAGTTTTTTGTATAACTCCTCAGTGTGAACCAACAATAGTCCACTGTGCTTTGGATTACAAGTGTTTTGGGTGCCTTGAAAAACACTATTATTGTTTCTGACAGGCTTATACAGTTTAAAACACTACACCATCTATATTATTGTAGAACCAGAATTCATAAATTCGTGGCAGAGAGGAAGACCCTGGTCAAACTCCACACCATCTTGAACAACGCAGAGCATCCTCTGCACAGCACTTTCAC